>JAOWBL010000004.1:11437034-11460165 GCA_028564865.1 Zenarchopterus dispar
ACGGGCTGGGATAGGCTCCAGCAGACCCCCGTGACCCGGACATGGAACAACGGGTTTAGAAAATGGATGGATGGAAAGATGAGGTGTATTTACAGCATGATTCAGCATCATTTGAATAACATAAATGACAGCAAAATCTGATTTAAAATACAAAAAATATTCCAGGCTTATTAACGTTTATTATGTGATTCATTGTTAATTCAATACATTATTCTTCATTGTTCAGAGATTTTTATATCCTTCCATTTACTCCTCATGTGTAACAAAAATTGCACTTGCACAATTTGACTACAATGTGTTATAAAGATCTTGACTTTTGAGAATAAAGCTCCATCCGTCAGTTGGTTTTCTTGCATTCAATTGCAGCCATGCTCCTGTCACTCAAACAATAAACATATCATTATATATATCACATATCACTATATCACATACAGATGTTTGCTTTATGTTGTCCCGCGATGAAACAGCATCATTCTATGTTTGATCTCAACTGTGGTCTCAAAATACTTCATCAGTCATCTAAAGGTGCATGATAACTTTATATTCTGTATCTGGTGTATGACTCCAATGCTCTTCCTAGAATTACCTCCACTCTGTCCTTTGTGTATTTTGCATAAATTCGAGTCCATCTCCAGGGGCCCCTCATAGATCTGCATCATATGGTCTGCCGTTGAAGGAGGTGTTTCCCGACCGGGCTGCGGGGCTCTTGGCCCTGGGGAAGGACACATCATCATCATCCAGGGAATCCTTGGAGTAGGGGACGTTGCTGCTGGCGCTGCTCCTGGGCCGGCTCAGGCTCGGCACGTCGATGCGTCTCGGACCGGGTTTGGGTTGGCGGTTAACGACGTCCTCCAGCCGGCTCTCGCCTCTGTTCTTGCCTCCGCAGCAGCGGCAGATCCCGATGAACATGACGGCGCCTCCCAGCACTTCAAATATCCCGCCGATGTAACCCAGGACGATGCAGTAGCCCACCCTCACGTCTATCCGGGAAGTTTCAGTGGTGATGTCCTCGAGGATGTGGGTGTACCAGGCAATGGGTATGATGGTCAGGACGCCGGAGCAGAAGATGAGCAGTCCGCCGAGTCCGGCCGTTGTCCACCGAGGCTCGTTTTTCCAGCAGCGCACCCCGGGGATGGCCACGGCCAGCCCGAGCAGAGTCACGACCAGGGAGGCCACCATCATACCCTGGGACACCCTGATGATCTCGTTGCCGAAGTAAGTGGTGTCCGTTTGGCCGCACTGGCTTCTGGTGTTAATTGTGGAACCGATGCAGATGTCCCAGATTCCCTGCATAACGATCTCGTCTACGGGTCTGTCGGGGACGTTATGGAGTGTTCTCCAGTTTGGGGCCACGGTGGCGGTCAGGTCCAGGATCCACCCGCAGGGAGCCATGACCATCCCAAAGATCAGGATGCCCGGGGTGCGCAGGGATAACCGAATCCATTCCTGCGTTGATCGTCTCGGCATGACTGGTTTTGTTGCTGGCGAGGATGTGTGTTCTTACCCCCAAAAGTCAAAGAAGGGAATGACTGTTGACAGCCGACAGATGTTCCTAAAAACAAGTCAGAGCTGAAACTTTGTGGTGGGCGGAGAGTTGGACTCACCTGTCTGCCTCAGTCAGGACAGGTGTGGTGGGCGGGGCTTTCATCCTCACTCGCCACAGGAAAGAAGAATACAGGAGTTTCGATGAGGCTCTTTCAGATGCAAATGTGTTAGACGTGATAAACAACATGTAAGATTTTCAAAAATGTCATCGGAAGGAAGGAGACAGCTGCAGCCTATCCTAAACTTGCTCATTCTTCAGAAATGATGAAATACTTTCTATTTGTCCAACACTGTGAGTCTGTTCAAATGAAAGGCAGATGGTTCTGCAGAACTTTGCTGAATTTGAAACCCAGTCTCCTTAAAAAGTAAATATCTGTGCCCTAATATTATTACTGTGTTTTATAGTTTCTGATTTAAACTTTGATGAAACAACAAGACTAGAGGCACCTAGCTGTGCACTTAGTAGATGAAAGAGCACATAAAACACCCTTGTCTGGCAGAAAATTTCACTACAGGCCTTACTTGGACTTGGAATAACTTACTTATTGGAAAGTATAAGGGTAACTGAGATGGTTTTTTCAAAAAGCTGTAGGGTAATTGACCCAGCAAAACCAGAATGAACCTTGTATGAAAATTCAATATAAGAGACCATATTTTCTGATTCAACCCTTTTTTAAAATTATAAGACGCTAGTCTGAATAATCTTTTGCAGGTCTATTATAATAAGAGAAAGTTTTACCCATTTAGGTGAGGAGACTTTCTCATTTTAAATGACTTCTCTAAGCTTGCATTATGAGCTTTACTAGAAACTAGCTCAGGCGTTATTGAGGCTTTGGTTTGAAAAATGCCAACGCGGCCTTGTGGGAACTATCTGCAGGAAGAATGTAGTTCTGCTGGATTCTGTTGAGAGCAGCATAAATACCTTTCTGACTCATGAACTTTGTCTTTCTTGTCAATCTATTTCTCTGTCTATTTTAGCTCTATGTTCTTTTTGTCTCTTTCTGGTGTCCTCCTCCATCTTTAATCTCTCAGGTTGAGCCAGTCATCCAAAGAAAGTGGATTATTCACGAGTGCTAATGAAATCTCTTTTTAGTGAAAGTTCATTGTGTTCAATAATGATACCCAAAACCCCAAAGACGAACAGCTCTCATGAAAGCAGATGAGATGAGAGTGGGACTCTCGCTCAGCAACTATTGATCAGGGAGTCATTCTGTTTCTATGGAATTGGTTTTGTGCATGTTCAGAATTGCAGCTGCAGCTTAGAAGTGCTCCCATTACCATCCATCCACCCATCTTTTCATACTTTTTCCTATTCAGGGTCACACATTTCTGCTGGCGTCCCTGTCAACTGTATTCAGGCAAAAGAAGGGGTACACTCAGGACAGGTTGCTGGTCTATCACAAGGCTTCTCAGTACACACCTGAGGCTACTGTCAAAAACTGAGGTTGTTTTTGTTTTTCCTCCCAGAATTCTATGCTTTGACACTCTACGAGCAATCAAATGATGAATGAAAGGTATGTCAACCAACCACCTAGACATACTCATCCTCTGCCCAAACAGTATCATTCTATTCTTGTTCTGTTTTATACATGAACCATGTACAAAAGGCAGCATACAGGGTGGAATATTGTTTGTTGGTCCCTGTCATTGTTTCTCTTTGAATTCAAATAATCATGTGCCTGTAATAAATTTAGTTGAGTTTATTATTTGGTTTAAGACATCCTTTGTTTTTTTTTTAGATAAATATTGCTAAAACCAAGAAAGTGATTATAGTTAATCTTCTTGTAGCTTCTTGTATTAACAACTTTTATCTCTGTAGTTTAGATTAATGCGACCAGGCTGTGAAGGCTGTGCAGCAATACAGATACCCTGGTGTTATCAATGACAATAAACTGGTCTTGGAGCATCACATGTTCCTGTTTGCAGAATACTGCAAACACTTCTTCTATGAGGTCGTTTTAATGTTATGTTATTGAATCTGTCTTGCATTTTCATTTATTTGCTAGCACAGGATACTGACAAAGAAAGTATTTCCTGTTTACAGTGTGTGGTTAATCGCAGGGACATCCTCAGAGTCCCTCTCTATCCTGTGGACCTCTTTCTGATCTGAGTCATTCTCTGTTCTTTTACTTCTTTCTACTTATGTCAGACAATATATTTGCTTTTACAGGATTATTTTATTTTTTATTTTATTTGATGAGAGGGCTGTTCACTTTGAAGCAAAATGCCCCTTGATGATCATAAAGATATATTGACCTTGACCTTTTAATCTGTCGTGTTTAATCAGCTGTCTTATCGTTCCACACTCAGCCTTGATATAAAGCACACAGATGATTTACTGTGCAATGCAGTAACATTTGCATAACAGGCTGCATGCTAGCTGCACCAGCGGGACTATGTGCATTTTGTAGAATACCAGTTTGCCCAGCACAAAAGGGTATTGCTGGTAACGTAAAACATCAAGTAAAATGTGAGAAATCAGAATTTTGATTTGTCCATTTGCTTTTATTTAAACATGTTTACATGGAACTTTTGTTGAAAAACTTTTGGGCTCCATGGGGTCTTTATTTCATTTATTAAAGGGGGAAAAAATTCATTTATTAAAGGGGAAAATAATTATTGAAACTAAACTATCCCTATTTAAAAAAAGTAACCCCCCACCTACTGATGATAAATTTGTTTTTGGAAAACTGAGTTCAGTTTTGCTAGCCACACCCAGGCCTGGTTACTACCAGACCTGTACAATCAAGCAAGTAGAACTTCACAACACAAAGGCTAAAAGATCTCAAAAAGCAACACATCACACCCCAGTCTAAAGAAATTCAACAACAAAGGAGAAACAAAATCACTAACATCTACCAGTCTGGAGTGTGTTAAAAAGCCACTTCTAAGGGTGGGGTTATGCAGGAGGACAAGGATCTGAAGCACACCAGCATGTCCACCTCTGAATGGCTCAAAAAAGGGGAAAAAAAAAAGGTTTTGGAGTGGCCTAGTCAAAATCCAGACTTAAATTTTATTGAGATGCATGACCTTAAACAGGCTGTAAATGCATGAAAACTCTCCAATGTGGCTGAATTAAAACAAATCTGCAAAGATGACAGGCCCAAAATTCCTCTGCAGTGATGTTAAAGACTCATTGCTAGTGCTCACAAATCCTGACTGCACTTGTTGCTGCCAAGGGTGACACAACCAGTTACAGTGTCAGGATTAGGTTGGTTTGGAAATCTTTTTTTCATAATTTAAAAACTGAACTTTACTTGGGTGATCTTTCACTGAAATTACAATTGGTTTAATGATCTGAAACATGTAAGTGCGGAAAAAGACAAGAAAACTGTAAAGGGGAAAATACTTTTTCACAACCCTGTTAATTAACTGGATATCATCCCGGACATTCTTTTCACCTAACTGTTGCAGTTACAGGTCCCCCTCACCACCTGCTCCTGGATCAAAAATTTTCTGTCTAGCTGCCCACAGTCTGTGAGACTTGGCCCCTACCACTCCTCCGCACTCATACTCAGCACTGGTTCCCATCAAGGCTCAAGGCTGTGTTAAAGAAACCTGTCTCTCAACATCCAAAAGACAAAAGAACTCGTCATGGACTTCAGGAAACAGAGATAGGACCACACCCCCTACTATAAATGGAGAACGGGTGGAAACTGTCACCTCCTTCAGGTTCCTGTGCAACTACATCTCTGCAGACCACTCCTGGACCTACAACATCGAGGCCCTGGTGAAGAAAATGCAGGAGCGGTTATGCTTCCTGCATGACCTCAGGAAGAGCAACCTGGACCAGAAACTCCAGCTGGTCTTCTACCACTCCTCTGTGGAGAGTGTATTCATACTGTCTGAGTGTGTGATACGCAGGTTCCACAGCTGAGGACAGGAAAGCGGTGCAGAGGGTCATAGACACTGCCCAAAAAATCATCAGCTGCCCTCTGCCCACCCTGAAACACATGTCCACATCCTGTGACCTCAGAAAAGCCAAGGTCATCTCAGGAGACCCCACAGGAGACCACCCTGTCCATCACCTGTTTGACCTGTTACCTTCTGGAAGGTATCTCAGGTCAAACAAGTCACACACCAGCAGACTGAGAAACAGCTTCTTCCCCTGGACTACCTAAACTGTAAACACTCACAGACGGAGACACACACAGCTGTAATGCCTCCACTTCCTCCTGACAGCCCTGAACAACAATCAACACTGCCTACTTCCTTGAAAATATACTGTTTATAGCTTTAAAATAGACCCTTCAGTTCTGTATATTGTGTATAGTGTAAATTTGAATATGTATCTTTTATTTTTGTTCTATTTTCCATCCATCCATTTTCTAAACCCGTTGTTCCACTTCTGGGTCACGGGGTTGTTCTATTTTACTGTTATTATTATTTCATTTTTTAAATGTATTTTTATTTAATTTTTTTCCTCCCTCTTTATATATGTTTCTTTTTTAAGGTGGATGGTGGCTCTACAGGAGCACCCCCCAATTTTGTTGTACTGCAATATACAATGACAATAAATGCTATTCTATTCTATTCTATTCTATTCTATTCTATTGTTGACTAGATTTTGATGCCATATTGATTGATGTTCCCCTCATATTCAGCAACTAATTCAAAAACCTAAGTTTATTCGCAGTGTTGTATGTTGGATGCTTGGATTGGATAGTCTGCTTTGTCCTCTTGCAGACTTAAAAAAGAGCAAATAGTCATGTTGAAAGTCACTCTTGGTACTTATCCACCATACCTGCATCTTTAAAAAAAAAAGAAAAAGAAAAAGAAAAAGAAAACAATGAAAATAATCTAGATTTTTCAAAAAGATCTTTAATATGCTGCCAACCACACTTCAATCTGTTCTGAACCTACTTGAACCTTTTTGATCTGGTCTCACTATATAAATTTAAACATATAGCTAATATTTTAGATGCAGCAATATCTGACTGAAGATGTTACAACTGATTATTATTAGTCACATATAAAAACTTAAAGAATAAAGAAGTGTCCGTTGCTTTATATACAATTTTATATGTCAGTATCCACAGTCTTTGTTTAGGATTTTGTGTAATTATCCATGTACGGTATACTAGATTTGTAACTACTATTGATAGCTGCAGTTTGTGTTGGCCAGGACACTCTTGAAAAACAGATTTTAAATCTGAAGATTGTCTCCCTGTTTAAATTTGAGGTCAAATAATAATAAATTGTTAACTCTTGAAAAATTTTCCCCCTAATCAGATAGGCCAAATACTTTTCACTCAAATTACACTTTAAATACACAGACATATATTGTTTTATCATTGTTATTCAAAACGCCCTTTTAAACAAGAAAAATCTTAAACTTAGTAAGCTATTTAGCTTCCTTTGTTCAGTTTTTTTTCTGTCAGTCCTTACTGCGTGACTTTCTCAGTTGATGGAAGTGACTCATAGAGTCCAACAAGTGGTTATCACAAACATGCCACTGACGCTGTTAGTCATTCCTCAGGTGCTTTACTTATCAACGTGGTTCTAGGCATTCATTATTTGTGACGTCTTCAGGAAGTAAATGTTGTATGTGAACACTGAGCAGCAAGGTAAATAAACATACCCAACTCTTGTTATTTATTCATAAGTGAAACAAACATAGAAATGGATATAGTTACAAATACACTAAAATGTTAATTGACTGCATAAGTTTCCAAAGTTTGATAGGTCTTAAAAGCATGAAAAACAGAACGTATTTTATTTATCGTATCAACAAATTTGTTAGAACAGCTTAAATAAAAAAAATACTGACTGTAAATGTTACAATGGTCACTAAAATAACTTGAAACTGAGAAATAATAACATTAATTTATTAAATATTGACTAAAGAAAATTTCACACTGCTTTTGAATTGTGGTTCAATACAATCATTTAAAACAGAAACTGATGAAACTGGCCTGGACAAAAAGGATCGGATTCTCAAGTTACTATTTTCTCACACAACCTTTTCAGTCAGTCACCGCAGTCAAGTGATTCCTGTAACCTTCGTTGAATCTTCTGCAGCTGCAGACAGGTATGTTGGTATTTTGGTCCACCTCTCAACAAACTGCTCCAGATGTTCCAGATTTGAAGGGGTGTTTTTTTCTTCAGACTTCATGTTTCAGCTCTTTCTAAAGATGTTCAACAGGATTTTGATCAGGGCTCGTAGAAAGTCACTTGAGAATAGTCCAATGTTTTGTTCTCATCAGTTCCTGGGTATTTTTTAGCTGTGTGTTTTGGGTCATTATGCTCTCGGAGGATCCATGACCCGCAAGTGAGACCAAATTTTCTGATGCTGGGTAACACATTTTACTTCAGAAGGCCTTGATAGTCTTGAGATTTCATTGTACCTTCACAGATTCAAGACATCATGTACCAACCAAGCAGCACCAGAACATATCTGATTCTTCTCTTTGCTTCGCAGAAGGGACTATGCTGTTGCTGTTGTTGTTTTATGCTTAATTTTTCGTGTCTGTGAGCGTAGAATGGAAGGGACTTGTCAAAAAAAGCTCTAGTTTAGTCCTGTCTGTCCACACAAACTTTCAGGGTTATTTAAGTTAATAGAGAAATAAATACAATATTTAAAACGTAACACAGCATTGCTTAAGATCTTGATCTTGAACATGCCTTTGACTCATAAACAAGAATTTTACCATGACATATCCACCAAGCGTTCATTTTGCAATGTCATGCGTGAGAAATATGACGGTGCAAAACTAAATTTAGATGATAGATACCTGCACTTCAAAACCTTACACTGTTTACTTTCAGAATGTCTGCTACTATCTGGTGGCCAATTTACGTAACTGTAGCCTTTCTACTCTGTAACTAAACCATCACAAACAAAGGAAAAATTTTCATCCTCCTTAACGGTGTTTTTGTCGTGTTTGTCTGCTCTGCTGATGAGACGTACAAGTGAATTTAAATATATTATGTAAATATTATGTATCTTATATTTAGTACTCAGTTGATCCATTTTGAATTTATTTAACCAATTCTCACTCGAACATCAAACAGTCAAATCCCTTAAAGGCAAATATGGTTATAAGTTTAGACATACAAACCGACTTAAGTTAATCTTTCTTGAAGCTTGTGTGGTTAATAACTAGAAATAGGCCTAACGTACACTCACAGACCGCTGCATTACCAACATTTTCCGCTAGGTGTCTTCATTCACACGTCAAGTTTCTCCCTATAAAACAAAAATATTCATATATATGTGTATGTATACGTTTATGTGTGTCTGTCCTTAATAATGTGCTACATTTCTGTCATCTTGATTCAGCGTTATGACGTGTTACTCATTAATACATTATAATATTTGTCTTGTTTGCTTATTAAGAGCGGTATATTTTTATATTCCAGTTTTATTCTTTTAAAACATGTTTGACGGTTCAATAAACGTCACCTCAGCTAACCACAGCGGAAGTTTGTCTTTCCTAGCAGGAAGTTGTCATCAGTGTTTTTGTTGCTAGTGGGGACTGTTGTGTTGTAAAAATGGCGACGCCTCGTCGCACCCATCAGCAGCAACCGAACTCCCTGCTGTCCTCGCCGCCCCGCGGCTCCTCCGTCCACGACTCTCCACCTGCCTCTCCGTCGGCACCTGCCGAAGAGGATGCCAGGTCCCTTCCTCACGGAGCAGCAATGGAAAACGTGGCTGACGGTGAGGTAGCGCCGGCCTCTCCCAGCACCACCTCCCCTGCCCTGGCCCTCACAGCCAGCAGCAGCAGTAGCAGCAGCAGCAGCAGCAGCAGCAGCAAGACCAGCAGCAGCGCCAGCTCCCCGACCACCACCGAAGGTAGCGAGGCCAGTTCTGGCTCCACTCCCGACTCTGGTAGCAGTAACCCGGGCAGCGGTGGCAGCAGCGGCGACGGCAGCAGCGCTTCTGCTAACGGAGCCTTCAGGGAGCTCTTTGAAGCCTGTCGCAACGGGGATGTTTCCAGAGTTAAGAAACTTGTGGATGCGGTGAACGTAAACGCCAAAGACATGGCTGGACGCAAATCCACACCGCTACACTTCGCTGCAGGTAAATAACAACAAAAAAAGCACAATTTAAACAAGAACAGTTTTATTTATAGGCTGTTTGTTCAGGCGGAGCAGTGCACGGAGATGTGGAGAATGACAAGAGGCCTGGTAAACATTTGTTACGGCCATTGGATGTAGACAGACTTTCCAGAAGAAAATCCTATTTATCCTGAGCTCTTGAATTGAACCTGCTTTAAGAGCGGGCACCATTCTTCACATGTCTAAGTTGAAAGTGAGGTATAGGTTAGCGTAAGATCTTTTTAAACAGTTCAGCCTGCAGCATGTGAATAATAGCAGTATGATTCTTTGTAATCATCACAGTCATACTAACACTGATCAAAATGCTGTATATACAGGTTGAGAGTATAACAGACACAATAGATTTACACCACAGAGCCTCTAATCTGCATGCTAAACTAGGTGAACCAACTTTCTTGAGCTGGAGAGGATACTTAAAATGCAGATGTTTGTGCAGCAGTATACTGAAATAGTAAACTACTGTACAAATCTTCTGCTTGAAAGAAAGAAGTGAAATTGCAAAGCAGAAGTAAAGACATCATTTAAAGTAACCATTTTATTCTCTCACTCGGACTTCTCATTTGTTTGATCCTTTGGTTTTATCAGTATTTTATTCCTTCTCTTCTTTTGTTTCAGGTTTTGGTCGGAAAGATGTGGTGGACCACCTTCTTCAGACAGGGGCTAATGTGCATGCTCGAGATGATGGAGGTCTGATCCCTCTTCACAACGCCTGCTCCTTTGGTCATTCAGAGGTGAGACAAGATACAGTAACATTTTTTATGGACAGCTTGTATAATCTAATTTGTTGTATTTTTCCATAGTGGATTACCACAGGAGATTCACAAATATGCATGCCACCCCTTTATTCCTCCATGTCTGGGTTTTTTTTTTTTCTCCCTTTTTAAATTGATCTTTTGTTATGTTTTTCTCCAGATTCAGTTTATTGGTAAATGAGAACAATTGTGCAAACATGCAAATCTGTTCTGTTCGACTGGAAACTGGGAGTTGATCTACTTTAGATTGGTCTGGACATTTAATTCAAAACATTGGATGTGCTAATGTTTTTTTTTTTCCCTTTGGGCTCTTGTATTGATCAAGCTAATGCTTACAGTTTCTAACATTTCAGAGGCTCTCACTCTGCAGCCTTCACAGACAGGTGTTGTAGTAACGTATATGTAATGATCCCAGCAACACTGAGCATTTTGATGAGAAATGCTGTCCAAACCAAAACCAGGTACTCAGTTGTTGCAGCATGAGCGGAGGTGTGGATCTGGTGGTTGCTGATCAAAACATGACATTTTTTGGAGAACATAAACAGTTTTCAGTTATTCACGTTTTCTCTTAATCACAGTTGGCTGCATAATAGTAGGAAAAACCTTGAAAGTGTTATTTGATCTTGTTTTAGGTGGTGTCCTTGCTGCTGTGTCAAGGCGCTGACCCTAATGCTCGCGACAACTGGAACTACACGCCGCTGCACGAAGCTGCTATCAAGGGCAAAATTGACGTCTGTATAGGTGAGCACATGAAAACACAGCAACACTTGTACGATATGACTGTGTGACCGTCACAGACAATGTGCAAAAAGGGTCGTTTTGCCCCGGTACTGTAAATATAAACTATTTTTAAGTCTTTTAACTCACAGAGACAGATTCAGTCAGGTGAAGAATGAGGAGCAGGAGCAGAAAGCTCTCTTGTTGCCACGGTAGCGCTCTGGTGTTACATTATTTCTTTGGGGATGATAATAGCCAGTGGTTGCTCTGATGTAAATTGTCACTTGCTTCTGTTGTTAATGCCGTAGGCAATTTTTAAATATCACATTCTGCATTAGCATTAAATTAAAATGCATGTGTGTATTTGTCTGTATTTCTACATGAGGACACAAACTGGAGTTTAGCACAATCGCATATTTATTCAAATGTAATAAACCACCCACATGGTGGGTGATGTTTCTCATTAGGCATAAAGCAGAAAATATCCTGTCTATTCCATTTTTTTTTTTGTGTCAGTGCTTATTTTTAGTCCAGATGGAAGAGTAAAGATTTTTATGTCTTACTGAGAATTCATATTATAACTGATCAGAGTTGTTTGAAAGCTTAACTTAGGTTTGGTTTGTCCGTGTCTGTTTGGATATTTCTGGCATCACATCTATCTGTCATTCAGTCAGCAATGAAAGGAAAGTGGCTGGCTACGTCAGACTCCCAGATGAACAAGAAATTTCCTAAACAAAAAAAGTCTTCAGGTTGGCAGTAGGAGAATGGTACAGGAAGAAAATAGCATAGGAGTTATTGATTAAATCATTGATTTTTTTTTTCTTTGTAATTTCCTTTCTCTCCTTCCCTCCTTTTGCTTTCGATGAAACTGGCAGGCTGGAAGCCACACAGGAAGCTTTGATTGGCTAGTACTGACACCTTCTCAACAAATAGAAAACTGGAGATTTGTGTGATTTGTCTGCCTTTAATTAATAAATTAATTGATTGATTTATTGTAGACTGCTTATGGAAGTGATCTTATGCTTCTCAGTCAGTCCATTTGGTTAGCACAAGTTATGAAACACATCGCTGTAATTATGGTGTCACCTTGCATGAGGTGGTAAAAGCAAGAATGAGAAGTTGTGCCCTGTTCTTTTTTTTTTTTTTTTCTCTCTCGCTCTCTTTCTAAAACTGATGCAGCAGAATGTCTGGCACCTGGAGACTGCATAGCAACAGACGGCTTGCAAGAGTCTGATGATCCTTGTTGTCAGAGCTCTAATACTGTGATTGATTTATCAATAGCTATGAATGAGACTGAAGTGCAGATATGAGGTGTTACGATTTGTTGTTGACTCTGACTTTACTCATTGATGTTTACTGAGTTTTTTTTTTTTTTAGTATTAAAAAAATTAATGTTTTCTTAGAACAACTTAGGAAATAAGACAAAAAAAATCAGACAAAATACTTAAAACTAAGAGACTAAAAAACAAAAAGACATAATTGATGATGTATAATAACATTTTCATTATTTCCTTTGGGATGCTTGATTTAACAGCCTGACTGGAGAGTACCAAACTAAATTACACTTTGCTGGTTGTTTGTAATGTTTGACTATCTTGGCCTGACATCACATGGAGTTGCTGGGGAAATCTCTCTCACTTAGATAGCTGGCTCTGGGCCTTTTATAACAGCTGACAGGTTAACATCACCTGCTGTGTGTTCCTGCCCATTTTCATGACTGTTATTACCTTGACAACCACTCATCCAAAGGCAGATTTCTGCTTATTCAGTGGTTTCTCTTGGCTGAAGCCAGAAAGGAAATGAACGCATTCGCCGCATGTTTATAAGTTCTGCTTGTGACCACTGATGCTGCAGCGCTGCTGCTTACAGCAATGCATTTTAACACCAGTGTGTTATTTTCAACACTCAATGCCACTGCTCTTGGAAAAAAGGTCTTTATCCTTTTTGAAAGGAGGGCAACGTCATTTGGATTGACAGTGGTAGTCTTTCCTGCACAGCTTACGTGTATATTGATATGTGATTCATATGACTCTTGAATTTAAAGCAAATCATGTAGATGTGATCATAACACATAGATTAAAGTATGCACTGTACAGAAACTATACATTTTCTGCTTTCTGTATCATATTTTTGTGTATTTTGCTACATTACTGAAAAGAAGATACTGTATTTGTACCTTAGAAACCTATTTACATAACCCCAGACATACTTGCCCTTCCTGTACTTGGTTGTTTTTAATGTACTGACCTCCAACTGCTCTGACTGTGCTTCTCATCACAATTTGCATATCCGTTTGTTTGAACTGATACCATTTTGTGAGCTGGTGCAATTATCTGAAAGCCTCGGCTTGTCATCTTCTGCTGTAACTACGCAGTATAATGGTGAGAAAATAGACATGCAAGAGCAGAACAGCCTCACTAATATAGCTAAAAAGCATCCAATTGTGGAACTATACATAAAAGTATGCATTATAAGCATGGTCTCCATTCAGTTGAAAAGCTTTATAAGCTTTATTTGTTCTTGTCAAAGAGCTGCTCTCAGTTTGGGTTAGGTTGTCCTTCATCTAAATATGGTTTGTTTGAGCCTGATTTTGTCCCCAACTTCCTCATTTTATATGTAGAATTATTCTTGGACAAGATATTGAAGCCTTTCTTTAACTCCAGTTTTTTGTTTGTTTGTTTGTGAGTTACTTTGGGTAAAATTACCTGCTACATTTATTTCCTGAACTATATCTATGGTTGCCAAGACATCCCTTATTTCTAAGTTAAAACTTTGGCAGACAACTTATACAATTTTTATTAGTTGTTACTAGCAGTTGGCTGTAAATCATACCTCAACCCTCAACCCAGGTCCTTGTGCACCCCTGCCCTGCAGGTTTTAGATGTTTTCGTGCTCCAATAGATCTGGCTTAAGTGAAACAGACTTGTGCAGAGTGTGATGAAGGGATCCATTCATTTGAAACAGGTGTATCAGAGCAGGGAACAATCTAAAACATGCAAGGCACTGACACCTGAGGACAAAGACTGATAAGCACTGCCTTAACTAACTAGACTCTGTTTGAGTGTAGGACTGCGAATATTTCAGAATAAAAGCCGCAACAGCAGCTTTTCTATTGTCTGGCTGTGAATGTGTTGGATGTTGGTGTTTGAATTTTGACATTTACTGTATCAGATCTATGGTAGGCAACTGACATCTGTGGGAGTATTTGGGGGCATTTGTATCACATTTGCTCTGAAAAGGAGCTTTTTAAAACTAGCAGCTAACTGTATTCAGAGTTGATTATACAAAATTGTGTCTGATGACTCATTAGCTTTGTACAGCAGAAATGTGCATCATCCCTTCATAGTTTGCTTAATCTTCCTGAAGGTTTTGGCAGTTTGAAGGGTCTTGATTTGCCTTTTTAACAACCTCATTCGTAGGTCTAATTGAAAGTTTTCTTGGTCATCAAGTCATCAGAGTCCCTGCCACCATTCCTATTAACCATCATGTCACACTAACATGACGGTGGCCACCTCTGTAAGGCCTCCTCATGGGTTGTGGGCATCATTTATTTTAAATGTCACAGTGCTTCTAGGCAATTTCTTCTTGTGGGACAAGGATTCAAAAATAAAGGATACCAGGAATATCTGGCCTTTTTCTAATGAGGATTTTGGACATCTGATAGCAACTGCTATCGCTATGCTAAACAGTTAAACGTCATTTGACATGTCATATCTCTTCCCCCAACTTGTACATTTTACTTTTTTCACACTAATAATTTAAATAATAGAAAGAGTAGGCTAACTTTATTTCAAGTATTGTGAAGTACATTTCATCTTTAATGTCAGTACATTGGATTGTGCCTGTCTACACAGGCACAGGTTCAATACGATGAAGACTGTGGTACTCATGTTGAGGATGCATACTTAAACTATTGTTACATGTGTTTGGCCCAGAGGTAAATACGAGTGGTTTCACTTGCACAAATTTATTTTGATGATAGTTTTGAAACAGAAGATTTTTTGTTTTGCAGCTGCAGGTGCAAAGGGCAAACTTTTCTGTTTACATCGCAAAGATGCAAGATAACATGAAGATCTGGCACCTTCAGGGTGTCTGAGCTTCAGTTGTAACCTTTTCAGCTTTTTCACCAACAAACACAAAAAAAAATCAGTTCTCTCCTTGATTTTTTAACGTCCTTGGCTGATTTAGCAGGAGCGTGTTTTCAGCATTACTATGTAACAATAAAAAAGCTGAAAAAATATCAAGCTGAATGGGATTTCTTTTGGATTCATGGTGTTCTGCAGCGAATTAAAATAATGATGAAGGTTAATGTCTTTTTTAACATTGAAACTTCTATTTTGAACAAGGTCTTTATGCATCACAGCACTGTGTGTAGTGTAGTGTGGTGCAGGTAATTTAGATTTTATTTCATCGTGGAACAAAATGTTCCAAACCATCTGGTTTGCACGGCTACAAGCTGATGAAATCATGTAAACAAAAGTCACATGACATTTACTGGCCAGGGGTTTAGCCGCCTCTCACCCTGCCAGGTTAAAGATTTGGCAAGTCAACTCTGATGTGACTGTAAGTTTGGCTCGGCATGATGCACACGCTGTCCTTGATGTCATTAATGAAACTGAATCTTTTTGAGCGAGAGGCATTAAGTACATTTAGTCATCTGATTTAGAATAAGAAAATCTTGATTGGTGAGAAGTACCACAAGAATAAATCAGGTTGATGTCTGTCTCTGGACAAGAAATGGAGCTTGATGCTTGTAACTGCGTGCAATCCAAATGTTGAACTGTGGTTAGACCTGTCACAATAATTACATAATCGCTGTGGAATTATTTGAGCCGACGATGATCATTTTACATAATAATTTGAACCATTTCCATTTGCTTGTTTAAAGAAGTTATATAAAACTGACAGAAATGTCACGTATCTTATGTAGATTTTCATCATTTGGATCCTCTTTGCAAACATCACAAAATCACTGTTTTTGATCTGAAGCCAAATGAAGAACTAGCTCCTGGCAACATGGAGGATTTGATTCATAGGAGTTACAGAAAAGATTAAAGTTTATGGCGTTTGGGCCACTAATACACAATGAATAAAGTGAGTTATGTTGATATTTATGCTTATCATGGATCAGGTGTTGTTTTATGATTTGGTGAGGCAGCCCAGAATGTGAAAGGCCTTTTAAATTCTGCACATCTTTAAAGTGTCCAGTTAAAGCCTCAGCTAGTGATCCTTTTGTGTTGTGAATTCATTTCACTCTTAATTTTTGGAGCATTCATTTGCTTTGTAGCCACAATTTTACAGAAACCAAAGAAAAATCTTTAATTATCCCATTTTTAACATCAAATACAATTGTAGACGATTTTTGAAGCTATTGTTCTAGTTAAGCCCATCGAGACAAAGTCTAAACCACTGAAATCACTGAAATGTTGCACTTGGAAACATCCATCCATTTTCTATAGCCCCTTAATCCTACACAGGGTCACGGGGGTCTGCTGGAGCTTATCCCAGCTCATTGCAGGCGATGGGCAGGAGTACACCCAGGACAGATCACCAGTTCATCGCAGGGCCACATATACAAACATCCATGTATCTTCTCATACACACACACACACACACACACACACACACACACACACACACACACACACACACACACACACACACACAGCTAAGGACAATTTAGAATCATCAGTCAACCCAACGTACATGTTTCTGGAGAAAACCCACGCAAGCATGAGGAGAAGATGCAAACTCCACATAGAAAGACTCCCGATCAAACAGATCAAATCAGAAACAAATCGCAGCTATCTCAATGTTTTGCCGAACCTTTCTAGATTTGTGTGTTTAATCGATCTGCAGTTCAACTCCTTCAGCGAAACACTGTAGTGGCTAATATGACGGCGAATCTCCAGTTGTGAACCCTCAAAATGACTGCCCTTATCGTTGTTTTCTGGTTATGTGCATGGTCGCCATCGTTGCAAATATTTGAACTGCTCTCGGTCAGCTGTAGAGGAACCTCACTAATTAGTGCAGATGAGGAGACTAAAGTCAGGTCTACGGGTGGACTCTGTAATGATGAATTGCCAAATCGGGGCTCCATCTGGTCAAATTTAAGGGGAAAAAAGCGGCTGTTAATTGTTGTCGATTATTTTTAAGTGTGTACAGTAGGCTGCAATTAGTCCACCCTCTCCTCCTTTCTCTTGCTTTCCCAGAGGTGCATTAGTAATTTATAAAGTTTTAGCATTCTTAAAGCAGCCTGTGAAGACCAAACTGTTAAGGGAAGAGATAGATAACAGTTGGATACACTTAAATTGTTGAAATGTGGATAACAATCATGATTATTGCATATTTCAAGTGTTGAATGTGGGTGAAACAAAAGAGGTTACAGTTAAATGGAATCACACTTTATTAATCTCCTCAGGGAAATTGTATTGTTGGAGTGTAAATTTCTTAGGAAAGTGTTTAAATAAATAAACAAAGATCAAATGAAAATGATTGTGTGGTGGGAAAGTTGGCGTGCATCATGAATTCATAGGAGTGTCGCGTTTGTTGCCTGGCAGCAGCTGTACTGAAGATGTCATGTGCACCATCCTCAGGTAACACAGGTGTGTGGTGCTGGAAACTTACGGTCGACAGTTCAGAATTGGGGGGGCACAGTTGCTCCTTCACAGTCCAGTGTTCAAGATTAAACCACTCGTTAACAAACACTGCATCTTTTTCCATCTGTATGGCATGAAATCCACATGGAGAGATGCTAAAGTTCAAAACCTGCTCCTGCAGCTACATCAAACTGTCCAACATCTCTACAGACTCTCATAGTTGACACACAAACTAGTCCTGGTTGCTACGGGACTACAATATGGTGTAAATAATTTAATTGACTTTTCTTGACAAAGCACAAAAAGTATTCATTACTCCAGTCTTGCAGGTTATTTGTCTTTCCATCACTCTTTGTCAGCTGAAGAATAGCCCCAGGAACACACCCGACCTTTAAAGATGTTTTGTGCTTTTATATGCTGCTTTGGGAGTTCAGATGGCATTGTTTAAACTAGATAAAGATAAATGCCCCACTGCTCAGCTTTTCTCATTTTCTCAGTGCAGTGTAATTGTACAGCAAAAGTGTCTTCTCTATTTTTCAGGTAATAATCTTTTGGATAATGAGCAATAATTAGTGCGATGCAGTTATAGGAGAAGTCACATCTGTTCTGTTATCGTGTGCTGCATTTACAGTTCCAGCTACCCTCTATTGCCATGATGGAATCTGCCTGCCACTTATCAGTTTATACATATGAAAACTAGCCTTTAGATGAGGCAGGCTTAAAAACTAATCTGGTTACCTGTGAATTAGTTTTGTATTAGCCAGGTCTGAATTGGTCACAGGCATTGCAGATAGTCATAAGACTGCAAATCTGACATTGTCCTGAAAACTAATCCAGCACCGAAAAAGGATTTAGGTTGTTCAGCGAGGGCTTTTACAGCTGTTACTGGGGAGCCGTGATGATTGGAGACAAAACTGAACACAGTATTAGTTGCTGAGAGTTGTGAAATGGAAACTGTGCGGCTTCTAGGGAGAGATTTATGGACAGTTGTCACTGTTGTGCGGTTGTGTTGCTGTGCGCCTCTGCATCAGACTGTCATATTTTACTCTGCATCAGTATAGGCATATCTTTATCCTCTTTCTGTTGGGTATATGTGCGTGCACGTATACGAGGTGGCGAGGGTGTTAGTGCAGAGCTAAATCACATTTTTCTTGAGGGGTGAAGAAGGTCTGATCCTGAGCTGGGGCTGGAATATTATGTGCAGAAGTATATCCACATTTGATGTGCTCGGTTATTATCTCTCCTTGACCGGTGGGTTTAAGCAGGGCAGTGTGAAGCATACAGGAGTCAAAGGGCGCGTGCAGCTAGACCTCTTCAGCAATCACAATAGTGGGAAGTTAGGTGGAGAGGAAGGCAATGAGAGAATTGACATTAGTGACCTCAAAAGAGCTCATTTACAACAAAACCAAGTCCAGGCAGAGTTTGTTATTCAGCTCAGACTTGTTTGCTAGTCTTGTCTTCTCTTCTCCTTCTCCCTCTCCTTCTCCTTCTTTTTCTTTCTCTTTTTCTTTCTCTTTCTCTTTCTCTTTCTCTTCTCACTATTTCACACTATACAGCCCAAATCCTCTTACCCTGTATTGCTTTTCCTCCTCTCTTTTCGTCCTCTATCCACTCTGACTCCCCACTCCTCTCGCATCCCTCCCCCTCCTCCACTCTCCTCCCTCGTCTTGCTCTCAGCTGCATCGCTCAGTCAGTTGGAGAGGCGAGAGTCTCTCCACTCGCTCAGCCTCGTCGCTGTATCTGCTGCCGCTGCCTAGATTAGCTAGTAGTCGCTTGCCTCTCTCTCCCTCACTTGTTTTTACTCATCTTCTTAGCTCAATCACTGCCTTCACTCCGTCTCTGGTGGAGGTGGAATGTGTTTAGCAGCTGGTCACGTTGCCGTTAAATTAAGTCTGCTGTTTTTCCGGCAGTGTGCTGAAGCGTATCTTCCTCTGCTTTTGTTGTGGCATGTCTGTTTACATCAGTGGCTTGGCTCGCAGGGCAGGGGCAGCCAGGGGCAGCCGAGGGAGCAGCAATAGCAACAGAGGAGGAGCAGCAGGAGGAGGAAGAGCGGGAGAGAATTGTGAAGCAGGACTTGCAGAAAGGCTGCCTGGAGGACCAGGGAACACAGCGAGTGGAGGAAGAGGGATAGCGGAGGTCCAAGGGGGTGAAAAAGGAGAAGGGTGTTCAGAAAGGGCAGTTTATGGAGCAGGATGGGGCTCGGCGATGGCAGCAGGAGGAGCAGGAACTGGACTCGGAGGAGGCATGTGTCACGGAGTTTGCATGTCAGTCCAGGAGCTCAGCTACTGTCTCTGTCTGCCTTGTTGTTGTACAGTGCTGCTGCAGCATGGAGCCGACCCCAACATCCGCAACACGGACGGAAAGTCGGCCCTGGACCTCGCTGAGCCCTCTGCCAAGGCTGTGCTCACAGGTCAGTAAGACCACACGCACACACACGACAGGACATGACATTCCTCTATTTCTTTGTTTCGCTTTGTCAGCCACCATCCTGTGTTTTTTTTTTTTTTTTTTTTGTTTCAAATTCAAAAATACTTAATTAATCCTCAAAAGAAAATTAATTATTTAATTTCCTCTATTCCAGCACAATTCTATTGTTGTCACACACGTGTATATTGAAATGTAAATGTCTTTCAAGTGTTGTTTTTTTTTTTAACTCTTAGGACAAAAGGGGGATTTGTATCCTAACCTTATTTAAAAATTCATATTTATTTTCTCCGTGCCAATCAGTTTCTTTCACTTTCATGTGTGTTGTGATCTTGCTGCATGTTGAGTTATGAGCTGTTTTATTTTTCTTTAGATAGAAAAGTTTGAAAGAGTTCCTGTTTTTGTCTGTTGTTCCTCCTACTAAACAGAATTTAAAACTAGAAACTTCTTCGATGGTTCACTATCTCTTACTATCTGTTATTGATGCTGGCTCTGTATCGGTTTTTGTAGCACCACTTCTCTGTTTACACCAAATTACATCATCAATCCCTCTCGTGCGGCGTCTGTGGTAAAATGAGATAAACCTGGAGATACTTCAGTGAGTGGAGGAGTGTGAAAACATGGGGGAAAAGTCGTTACATGAAAAATGATTGTCCTTGGTGGTTCGAATAGAAATGAGATCGTTTGGTGAGGAATGACTGAACATTACTGTGTACTTTTACAATGGTTTGACTTGGAGCTGTTTTAAGAATGCAATTTATGAGCAGCTAAACTTGAAACAGAAAATTATAGAATTATTTTGTAGGTTTTACAGCCAAGCCTTAACCATGTACTTTGTAACGTCTGAAGTGGAGATGAAACACTCACAAAAAGCACAATGAAATAGTGGCTGAATTCAAAAATCCAACAAATTGAAGGTACTTGAATGCATTCACACCATCCAACTTCTGTAACGCCATCCCCAGGCACGATGAACCTCCCACCGACCCGCACTCGCATCACTTCATTGTCAATCATTCTTGAGTGCTATTGCCACTTCGGCAAACATCATCATGTCTTAAGTAGCACCCTTTTACTTCTGCAAAACGCACTTACTCATAGTGGAAAACAGCATAGAAAATATGATGGCAGCAGTATTGCCTTTTTTCTCAAAAAATAGTTAAATGACTGTCCCAAGGAAATGTCACATCTACACATTGTGCATTCCTTGTATACATGCCCTCATGTACATTTAGAGCCATGCAATGCCTAACACACCTCTTCCCACTGTGCCAGAGACCACCAAACAAAGCACTCCTATTATTTAAATGAACCAGACTTTAGGAGTCCAAACGGGCTTGTGCAGGATTGCCTCATGTTACTGGACCCTAAAACAGCACTGGGACAAGAGTTGAACTGGATCTTGTGTGTGTCTCCACCATCCAGTTCCCCCAGCAAACTTTATTGCCTGTTAAATGTGACGGAACAGTCCAGTTTTCCTATTTTACAAAATGTAGTGACAGTATAGTGACAGGACCCAAAAAAAAAAAAAGATGTCCGTGGACAGGAAATACTAGATACAATTTTGTGCCCGCTTTTGCTTTGAGACGAGCTTCCCACATGATTGTCAGACTGGTGGGCGCATCTCCTGTAGGTGTTCAGCTGGGCCGAGCAACCAAACAAAGAAGCATATATTTTATCTTTCACATCCATTTTACAGTCATTTAACAGTCTGGTTAATTGTTTCCACCCAACTGTCAAGAGAATTTGAAGAAAAAAATTTCGATATACTGCTAACTAGAAAATGTTGATCACATGTCTTCTGTTAACTGGTTTAGAGTGACTAATCTAACATTTGCCTGATAGACATAAATGGAATAAAAGGAGTAACTTCCTTGTTTAAACCGTGTTTATTTTAGATAACTGAAAATCCCTAAAGAGCGGATTTAGTCTTTTTTTTTTTTAATGGGGAAACTTCAGGAAAATTACCTCATTTGGCCTTCGCAGGCAGCTGACAAAAAAAAAAAAAAAAAAAAACACCAGAGGAGAAGAGAAATGTTTGACTTTGATGAGTCATAAAAACAGTTCACGCTAAAGGAATGGGTCATGATGGAAAATTACCTGGGTTTGATGCTTCATTCAAATCTAGTAGCATTGGCTGCTGTAAACACTTTGAAGTAAATGATGTCACATTGTAATGTAATGTAAGGCTTCTGGCCCAAAACTACAAAATAATGTTAACCAAGCATATATTTAGATTTTGCAAAATTGAGGAGCCTTTTCCGTCTTTTCTTATTTGTTACTTAAGTATCACATGAAGTAAATGTAATCAGTGACACCACATGGATACTGTTACAGAAAACACAACATTCATCTGGGTGGAAGTTTTTCATAACGGTATTAAAACAATCATTCAGAACAATTTTACACTGATTTACTCAAATCTTTTGCCCTAACAGAACCCTAAGTAGACCCAAATATGCTGTACTATAAAAATTCTAGAGACCCACTGTAGATTTCAGGAAATTGACCACGTAAGGGTCAGTTTTATGGACATACGCCGCACATTCACTCACCCTCTTGTCAAAAATATAGTAACAGATGACTCATCGTGGCAGATCAGACTCTCTCCCACATTGTTACAGATCACTTTGCACCACCGAACTCTCAAATGTGCACTTATCTTTGTAATAAAGGGTTTGTGCGCTGCAGTTCAACTATGATATCTCTCCCTGTGCTAAATGTGCTGAGAATGGTTTGATCAAGTCCAGCATTGATATTGTTCATAAAACACACAAGTCATAGGATCATCAAGAATGGGCTGTTAGTAACTCTTGTTCACTTCTAGCATATCCGAAGGTTTTTGCCATAAATGATGAAAATATTAGTCGCTTCTGGTGTCTTTAGATGTTTTCAGACATAAGTTTTTAGGGGACTCTCAGGATTGGATAATTGTTACTGTTATTATAAGAACTTCTCATCTGGCAGAATGAAAATGAATATGAATGTGTGTGTGTATATATGTGTGTATATATATATCTATATATCTATTTA
>JAOWBL010000004.1:11460265-11494176 GCA_028564865.1 Zenarchopterus dispar
TGTATATATATATGTATATGTATATGTATGTATGTATATATATATGTATATGTATATGTATGTATGTATATATATATGTATATGTATATGTATGTATGTATATATATATATGTATATGTATGTATATATATATATGTATATGTATGTATGTATATATATGTATATGTATGTGTATATATATATATATATATGTATATATATGTATGTATGTATATATATGTGTATGTATGTATGTATATATGTATATATGTATGTATGTATGTATATATATATGTGTATGTATGTATGTATGAATGTATGTATGTATATATATATATGTGTGTGTGTGTGTGTGTGTGTGTGTGTGTGTGTGTATATATAGCTAGCCCTCTCGTCTTGTCTTTTCCCCTCACCGTCTACCCCTTCTTCTTCCTCTCACAGTTCAGCCCTTGCCTCTCAAACACCAATTATACTGTGTCAAATCCATGCATGTCAGTTTCCAGATCCCTAATCATCCCTTCTCTCTTTCATCTATAAATCCTTTGTTCCGTCCTCCTCCCCCTTTTCCTTTCCCTTTTCGTGTAACGCCTCTTCTTCGCACCTCACCCAGCCCCACCCTCTGTCTGCTCTGAATATATACGGCCCATCCTCCTTGTCCTCTTTCCATTTATTTATATCACTGTTACTTTCTCCACTTCCTTTTATTTTTTTATTAATAATCCAATTTCTAATCCCCCCACCCCGTGTCTTCAGCAGGTCTGTGAGATGACCTTAGTTACACAAATATGCTACCACGTCAGTCCCCAGTATAAGATGTAACAATAGTTTTATTCTAACCTGACCAGCCATGTCTGTTCACTTCGGGGTAATTCCCATTTTCAGCATTTTCATCTGACTGTACTGAAACAGTTGCAGTAAGATGGGCTTTATGCGATGACTCATACAGGAAGAGCCACGGCTCAAAATGACAGACATGTTGGCAGAATTGTTAATTACACCTTGGATCAATCAGTTTTACAGGGAAACTGACAATAGGCATCCCTGCTCCACTGCACATAATTTTGGTTGCTTTTGTTGGGGTTCACTCTGCCTACGTTACACGCTTCGTTTCTTTGATTGGTTGTATGCCAAAACTATTGGTGTCCAGAAGCAGTTTCTTCTGGATCTGTTGGTGCTGCCTGCCGGAAATCAAAGTCAAATCTAGAGGAACTAGACTAATTCTTTGTGTCAAATAGGAAAAGAATTAGGATGGCTTGTCAGGTTTTATTCAGTAAAAGTTTTCATTGTATCCTTAGTTCATGTCTGCATTGTTAAAAAAAACTAAATTACATCAGATATGTCCATTTGTTCTTTTACTTCTTTTTAAATAAAATACCCTTCTAACATGGTCCTATTTTCCAATTATTAAAGATTTGTCATAAAAATGTCACAAGAAATAAGAGGAAACCTTTGAAGCAGCACAAAGCTTCACCTGTGATTGCTGCTATTTATTTCCTCATTTGTTAAAACTACTGGGACACAACTACCAAACAGACTTTTATGACATTTGTTGGTGAGTTTGTTCAAAAGAAGAAGTCATTATGTATTTATTTATTTTTTGCCAGTTTAGATCACTTTTCTTAAAATGTCAAGAATTTCAACTGGTGCACATTCTTGCATTTGCATTTGCATTATGGGCCAGCCTGGTAAAAAATTTCTATTGCTTCATGGACACGCTCTTTTTGTGCAAAATAAAAAACGTGTTATATTAAAGCCCAAACTCACAGCATGCACTACGTGCATTTGTGGACCTCTTTGCAAAATTTAGTCGTCACAGATAAGGATTATGAATTGTAAGATGGTAGCATATTCCATCTTATAATTCAGAGGAGTCAACCATGATTTGTAAAGCATGTAACCTCTAACCACGCAAAGTATTCAAGTCCTAAATATATGTGTGTGTGTGTGTGTGTGTGTGTGTGTGTGCGTGTTATCTTTTTAACACCTAAACCTAAACCTAACCATTTATGAGCTGGAAGGAAGTCAAAAAAGAAAAAATGAAGGACCATTCGAATATTTTAAATGGGATTAACTTCAAACGGGGATAGTCAGCGTAGTTTAAAAATGTTTGCTTGTGGCTATATTCATCAAACCTAGACATTGTTAAAAAGAGAGTTATGAACACTGATGGAAACAGAGCTTCAGCATTATCAGACAGTGAGATGTTAAATGTCACATTATCATACAACAAGAGTAGAGCTGCATCCTTTTAGAATCAAAGGGGAAGCATCATCTGTTAGAAGTTGTAGATTCTGCTATTTAATATAATTCTTTTTATCTTTTTTCTCAGTAATTACATATAAAGCACTTGTCCACACAGCACACCTCATTATGTAACAGCAGTGCTTTATGCAGCTCTATATAACAAGGTTTTTTAATCTTTCAGTAAATGTTTTACAATTTCATGCATGTACGTGAATATGATTTTGACACCTCTGGAAAGTATTTAAAAAAAAAACAACAACAAAAAGAACACCCTCTGTAGTGTTTAGCAAAGGTATGGAATAATTGTAAAAAGATCACCTGTGTATGAATCCCAATTCTTAAATTCACAAAGGATTCCAGTAGTATTACACATTTCATGTCTACAAAAAGCTTGTTTCTCCCCCACCCATGTCTGTGTCCCAGCAGTTGATGTGCTTATAGGAAGGTGTGTTTGTTGTGACTGTAGTAGCAGGGAGGCAGGGCAAAGCAATGGAAAGGGAAGAGGGTGAGGGACATGGGGGAGGGGTTTGTTTATCTCTCTTGTGTTTTTTTTTCTTTTTTTAAATGGTAACTGCGCCCCCTAAGCCGACAAAAGAAAGAGTCTAGAAAGATACAGTAGAGAGGGAGAGACAGGGACAGATGATGGGAAGCGGGGGACGATGGGAAGCGGTATGAGCAGCAGCCGAGAAGCTGGAGAACAACAAGGCAAAGCAGGGCGGGATGGACGGACACACGGATGGATAGAGGCACAGCGCGTGTCAGACTGCCGCTTGTCTCCCAAACAATGAACGTGCTGTGGTCACTGCCGGCAACACATCGTCAAGGCAACCGTAGCCAGAGGGGTACGCGCTGAGTGGGAAAGGCAGAGAAAAAGAAGGAGGGTGGGCTAAATAGGAAGAAAGATGGTGTCTTCCTCCAATAGATAGTGTCTAGATCGATACATGTTTGTTCTGGCTGTTTGATCATGTGTGTCTCTGTGTGGTTGATGTGTGTTAGTGGCCAGTTGTCTGACACCATGATCTTCTGTGATCATCTAGGTGAATACAAGAAGGATGAGCTGCTGGAGGCGGCAAGGTAGGTACCAGACTCTGTATGCTCTTTGTTTTCATTTTGTTTCTCTTTGCTCCTGCTGCCTTTCTATATTTCTTCCAAGTTTGTAACATCCTTACATCTATCTCATGTTTTTCCCTTGCTTACTTTATTTTCACACTCTATCCTAAGGCTTTTTCCTTTTTTCTTTTACAATTCTCTCCTTTGTTTTCTGTCCTCTTCTTTCCTTTACTCACTTCCATCTCTACTTTCTTATTCCACATTTCCTTTTTTTCCTGTGTCTGATCATGTTTTCTGTTTCTTTTTCTTCTGCTTTTTTTTTTTTGAATTTTGTATTTTTTTCCCCTTTCATGCAAACACACATTCACACTCTCAGCTCCCACACTAGAGGAGTATTTTAGATCCAAAGAGCTCAGTACTTGTGGGCCAGTGACACGTGCATTTTCAGGGCATGTTATGGTTGCAGGCGGTGCATGTGGGCTGTATTTGTGTGTTTCCGTCTCTTGCATGTGGAAGTGGAATAGCTCTCATTTTGGAATTGTATGTGGGCGGCTGAGCGCTCAGTGCCTCAACAGTCCCCCTCCCCTCTCTGTTCCATGTACACACACACACAGGCACACACACGCACATACATGCACATAATAAAGCAGCTGGCTTAGCATATAAGCACCCCAGTATATTACAGGGTCAGTAGGCTGCTGAAGTGTCAACTATGAACTCAGTTTGTCTGTCTCACGGCTGAGCCGCTGACTGGCTTATATCCCACATCCTTCTGGGGGATTTTGTGTTATGGCCATTCAGATAATTCTCACATATTATTTATGTAAAATAGTTGCTCCTGTTCTTCACTTAACCTTTTTATTCCGACATTACAGATATTTTTTGCAAGTAATTACTCACAAAAAAAGAACAGACTGCACAATAGTTGTACTCACAGTTATGCAAAGAAAAAAAATACTCAGTTTTTTCCCGAAATTTTAGCTACATGGGCAAGGGCCTTATAAAGCATAAACTAGGTGATTATACATCAGTTAAACAACAATACTTTAGGTATTACAGAGTTATTTATTTAATAAGAACCAAACCAAAATGCAGAGGGTGTATGGGAAAAACTGAAAAAGAAACACTACTGCTTCCATATGATTTAAGAAGGTAGGTGAAACTTAAGCTGTTGGATTGTAAATTAGGTGAACTTTTACTTGCACCAAAAAGCTGCATAACAACCAAGAGAACAAAGACATGCGTGAACACAAGTAATGCACACTTTTTGTGGTAAACAAAATGAACAAATTGATAATTATGAATTTTATTTGAAGAGTATTTTGAAACAGAGTTGCCTGTGTTCATCCATTTGGCTGATGGGACTTCACAAGCATGTCTCCAGAGACGACTATACATGCAAAGTGTATGCTTTGGCTAAATATTTTTAATAAAATAAACAGTTTTGGGCGTCTGAGACAGATACTGATTAAAGTAATGCCAACCTTATTTTTAAATGATTTTACAAGCCACATCAATGTAGCAGACAAGTTTTCATAGTCGGAAGAAAATCATGAAGACTCTTGTGCTCTTGTTGGGGGTGCTCTTTCAAGATTAGGTGCACATTTGCAGTTTGAGGCATCTTATCCATGTTTTTGGTGTTTATGTAAAAATCAAACAAACGTGTACAATATTGTAAATCTTTGGTCTTTATTTATTCAAATTGTCTCTCTCTGTGATGTAATTACAAACAGCAGCCAGTAGTCATGAGAGCAGTGGTACTGCAAGAGGGTTTCATATGTTAGTAAAAAATAAACAAATCCTTCCATAGCCTTTGCAGAGTCATTCAGTGGATCAATGGCATTAAAGTAAATAAAGTAAACACTGTTTCAGACTGTACAACAGAGAAAGTTGAATAATGACCTTAAAAATGCTTCTGGTTGAGGGAAGCAGCAGAGTTGGGTGAGAATATTGATGGGGTTCACTGTTGTGCAACCCATTTTTACATTACTTGAAGAACAGAAGGATGATAAATTGAAAATATTGATTTGAGCTTTAAACTTAAGAAATAGCTAAGCTCTTATCTTTTTACTAGTTTCTTATTATTAGCAATATGTTCAGGGTTCAAGGAAACTTGTTTCATCCTTTGCGACTCTGAAGATGTTAATTTTTTTAATCAAAATTATATCTCTTTTCTTTTGGCAACAACCAGAGAGTCAGCCAGCAAATAGATTTAGAGGATTCTGAGGATTAAAAGTGAAAGTGGGGAGTGAGAAGTGGTGGATAAAGATTTGGGTAAAGGATGAAAAGAGGAAGTACAAAGGTGTTAGAGGACAAGAGATGCAAGGTAAAGGTGTTTGCAAATGTGGAGAAAAGCACCAAATGACAGGATCAAAAGGGAGGAAGGATTTACACTTAAAGTGGGAGGAGAGGATGCATACCTTTTTTTAAATAGTGAAAGTGAGAAAACTAGAAACAAAAGGATGAAAGGCGATCCCCAGAAGTTAAAAGAAGACAGGAAGAGAAAAGGAACTAAGACAAATAGGACAATAGACCTTTTTTAAACCATCTGACAGCAGCTTCTTTTACTGCTGTCAAAGCGATGATGGTTGGATTGACTGCTGCTTTGGCAACACTTCCTGGTGTCCATCCAATGTCGGGCAATGAGCCTAAGAACCAGGAAGCATAAACAGCACAAGCAAAATCTTAACTCCCCTGCAGCCAGCCAGAGAGCATGTTGCTGTCAGATTGAGAGGAAAACATACACTTAAACCACTGATTAAATATTTCTTTATATTTCAGGCTTCCCCCTTCAATCTAAAGCTTACCATCACATTTCCTTCCACCTATATCCATTTTTCCTTTATTAATTATCTGTGGTGATGTTTTTTTTTTATGTGTAAAGCGTATTTTTGTTTACATATTTGCAGGAGCGGGAACGAGGAGAAGCTCATGGCCTTGCTTACACCGCTCAACGTCAACTGCCATGCAAGCGACGGCCGCAAGGTACGAGCAAAGTGTCTGCACACATAGACGATAAATCAGTAATGAGCTCATAACTGGTATGTTGGCTTCTCTAGATGGTCATTAAGTTTGCAAAACCAACCAATGCATGTATTTTTTTTTTCTTTCAACCGAGGTATTAAGACTAATGCTGATACCAACAGCTATGAGCCATGACTTGTTCTAATAATCTGAGCACTCAACAGCCGGCATGAGCAGCGTTTCTCAGCTGTCAGTCATTAAATGAATAGACAAAGACAGAAAACCTTCACTGAATAAATTAGCACTTGTGCCGAACAATAATGGTGCATCATAACTCACAAAGCAATGTTAGACACTGCCAGGAATCCACAGCAAATAATACATTTTAAATGACTTTTTTTCCCCTTTTTTAGCAGAGAAATAGGGTTGCTGCCATGAAGCAGACTCACTATTGTTCACCTGTTTTACTGCTGTTATTCACATGTGCTCATTTCTCAACTGAAACATCTTTTTAATAGTGAGGTAGTTGCATTGACCTGGACAGGGTCAGTAACCAACTTGTCAAAGACTGGAATCTGTCATGTAAGTCATATTAGAAAAGGGGTAAAGGTAATTTTTGAAGATATTTGTCAATAGATTCATTGAACACGACTCAGTTATAGTTATTATTGATGGATGTGATAACCTGAAACCACCAGCAGACTGGAAGAAGGCAAACATTGAGCTATGATTGTACCTCGACTAAGCTATTTAATTGCACTCCTTTCTTTGTCCCTTTCTACCTGCACATAAGGGGAATTGATTTACCAGCCAAAGTGTGTCAGACTCCACCATGACAAGTAGCAAAATGCCTGCTTTCACTACATTATATTTCCTGTACACCTTACTTTTTTCTTCGTCTGTTTATCAGCATCTTGTGTTACTTCTGGGTCAGAGCCTGGCGTGGGAACTGCAGGGAATGCACTTCCATCCAGTTGAATGTTTACATGCAGGGTTCAGCTTGACTTTCAGCCATGTTATGTGGGTGTATTAGTTTGACTGAGAAGTCTGGCTTGGTTCCATTTCACTCAGACTAAGATGCTTACATAGATTTTCAAACTACAGTTTCAGCAGGACTAATGTAAATGATTAATTTTTTTTCTTCATGCGACTTAAATGCAATGAGTGTATGCAAAGTGGTTGAATTCTTTTTATATATTTATCCATTTTAAAAACATTTGAACATACATGGGAGAGTCAGAAAAGCCTGGGATGAGAGTTTGACAGTCAGCTAAGGTCACAAGTTAAATTTGGTCTCGTTAGACAGGAGAGGGTACTGTGACTCCTGAGAAACATTGGAGCTGATGTCTGCATCACATTTCGCTGTGACGCTGTGACCAGGACTGATTGTAGCCTCTCTAGACAGTACGATTGTGATTCAATCAGTCGCCATGTGACGTTTTCCAAAGGCATCTTATTGCTCCGCTGGGCTAAAAATACACAGGCAGTTTATTCTTAAGGGAAGCCTCAACAAGAAGTAGACAGAAGATTGAGTTGGCTGGAAGTTGGACACTGGAATGGCACGATGCATTCGGGTACATTTCAAACCAAAACCCCTACCGCTGTAGCCCAGATTGGAAGCTGGCTTTAGGGGGCAGAGGGAGTGTATCCAGTCAGCCCCTCTCTTCTGGCTCTTTTGAGGTTTGTTATGCAACACTCAGTAATAATTAAAGCCCAGTTTTACCATGTAAAAGACCATATATTGCCTACCCTGAGAGCTCACAGTAGCACACATGGCAAACTGAGCCCACAACCAAGCTGATATAAAAATACCAGTCTGAATTTTTTTTTCTCATATACAGTACATTTCAACTTCAGTTTGGCCACAGACAGTTTTTACAGATCCATCTTTTGGCATAGTCTTGTTGGATTTCTTTGCTCAAGAGCTTCAGTTAAGTTTATAAACCTCAACATCTATGTTTTGAGTAATTACCAAAAACTCAATTGAGTCATTTCATTGACTCAATATGAAATGCTTAATTTCTTCTTGAGTTCAGAAAACATCCAGATCCTTGGAGGATTGTTTCTTTATCAATTTAAAAGCAGAAGCAGGAGTCCTGAGTTCCCACATTTATGTTACAGCAAATACTGCATGTTATAATGTTGCAGGTTGAGATAAAAATGTTGAAAGATGGATAATTCTGTTCTGACCTGGGTTTTTGATTCAACAGTACCCTAAAAATCTGGTCTGCTCACCAAGTTATATTTTGTATTATATTTAGTTGATAGTCACTTCAGTTATATATGGCCTCTAGCATGGAATATTCATTAATTCCTTCATGCATTCATACATTCAAATGCCCCCTTAAATTTTTTATTTGCCAAACCTGTAGTAGGGGACTGAAATTAAATTGGCAAGTAAATCTTCATTGGGCAGATAAGACATTTTGTCTCTGAGCTACTCCCTGTGGACTTTGAATCTGTGTGGTAGATGGAAGAAAATCACATTGGAGCCATGGCGCCATGATGGAGCCCTGCCAGAAGAGTCCAGGGATGATGCTTCAGGGCTTGAGGTAATGCTGGGTGGACTAAATGAAATGCCAGGTTCAACATAAAGTCCACTGGCCTGCAGAGAAAAAATCTGTGTTGTTATTCTGTGACTCCAACAGGCCCACATGTGTCTGCGGGGAGTCCTGAGCCTCAGGTTCAGCTCTGCACCGCTGCACCAGCACGTCTGGCTTATGACTGATTAGTCCCCTGGATGCCTAAGTGGAAGGAAAAACAGACTACTCTCTAGTTTTGTATTTTCTAACGTTAGTTGAAGTAGTCCCTGTAGTCCTCAACATCAGCGTTTTCCAGCCTGACAGAAATACAGATCGCTATAGACCTGTTTTTCATTGAGGGCGAGAGCAAAATTCTAGCTCCTCCCGGCAAACAGTGATTGTCTGAATCATTTTTTGGGTCCCTTTTGATTTGTCGTGGCTGCCCCTTGGGTCATACTCCAAACATTTATTCCTTTTAGTGTAGAGCAATTTCTAAAACAGCGCTTACACTTTTAAGCAAGCGACAGCTCAGTTTAAACCAAGTAATCCAATTGAGACGTTTTCTCAGAGATCGCTGTAGTTCATTGGACAGTTAAGCAGAGCTCAGTGTATTCTATTAGTTGCTATGACAACTGCAGGGACGGCCATGCAGCCAAAGGCAGTATTTTACCCTTTTACTCTCGTTGACTGTCATATAAATGCCACAGCAGGTTTGAGGAGCGTTTTTTTTTTCTCTAATTATGGATACTTCAGTGTTGTTGATGGTGCTCAGCTGCAGCTTGTATCCATCGTATCGCTTCGATAGCCATTTCCGAGAGCATCCTCTAGCTTTTATCCACACAGGTGGCCTGTCAGGGATGCGATACCCCAAGGGAAAACCGTATAATTTAAAATTCTTTGGAGATGCAAAAGACATGAAGAGATCATTTGGAATAGCCAAAATGTAATGGACCATGAGTAAATTAACGCAACCATATCCAGAAAATAAAAAATCGTTCTCTGGACGGATACTGAAATCACCTCCTCTGCACAGCCTTTAGTTGTGCTGCTTATTAATTGCTCAGACTGAGAGCAGTCATGCAGAGTGCTTGTAATATATTTTCTTGCCAGTTCAGTTTTATCCCCGCTATGGTCTGGGAATGTACTTGTTATATGTACTGCAGTCATGCAAACATGTTGTTTGATTTGTTCTCAGTAAATATAGATATAGGATGAACTACATGTGTATACAAAGGTCCTTGTGTATGATTATTACATATATAAAGACAGACATACAATTATTTTAGAAATACCAAAACAACATGCAAATGTTGAACAAGTTAAAAAAATTAAAACTCAGACCTGAAAAGGAATAGACTTATAATAGTTATATATTTTAAACAGGACTAAAACATTGATTTTTCTATATTAAACACTAGCAGATACACACACATATACATCATTTAAGAAGCTATTTCTTTTGTGTTAATTAAATAAAATGAAGATATTTATTTTGCAAACGGCACACAACTTTCGCTCCAGCAATCCAGCCACACATGTAAAAACACACACATAGACACACACTTGTATGAGGACACTAACACTAATCACAGGCAAAGCAGAGTGTAGCAGAATCCCAATGATTGATTATAATGATCCTTCTCTTAAAATTAAACGAGCCATTTCCTTCTCGTCACTTTCTCTCTCCGCTCATTCTTCTCATTTTCACTCCTCAGCCACACACACACACAAACAGCATCTAAAATTATATGCACAGTTTGCTTATAGCTGTATGAATAACTGTCTCATTTCATACATTAGTACAGTAACATGCAATTAGTTTTATCGTCATAGTTGTTACAATTTACCTTGCTAAGAAGAACAAAAGTGTTGATCTGTTATGCAATGTGATACATGAATTCTAACTTTTAAGAACTATAGTGCTCAAAAAAAAAAATACCCCTAGCTGCCTAAACACATACATTCATATAACTTCAGGCAGATATTGAAGTAACTAAATAAGATAAATAATTGGGAATGATAAGTATTTAATGGAGTGAGATAAAGCTTTCAGTACAGATGAATTATAGATTTTCTTCATCGATATATGTCAGAAATCGAGAATTACACTTTTATAGTTTTTTTTTCTTTTCTTCGTCAGAAAGGAAAATGAGTAAAAACCTTTCTAGGTAAAACCTAATCTGCTTGACTCAAACTTTACTAGTGGACTCAAAAACTTTAAGTGTTTTAGCAGAATAGAGCAATGAGTTACTACTGAGTTGTTGTTTTAGGTCTCAAGACAATTTTTCCTTCAGTCAGTCTGTACCGAAGCTTTAAGACTGTAGGCTAAAGCGACTGCTATTATTCTGTTTGGTTGAGAAGGAAAAGAAAGTTTTGACTGGTAGTTACTTTTAATTAAAGTGTGAATTACCTGCCAAGAAATTTAAAACGAACTGAAAATCTTTCTCTGGCAATGTGAGCAGGAGTGCGTATTGAATTTGCATTAAACAAAATAAAAATGGACAAAAATAAAAATAAGCCAAAGAGAAGATTTATAGGAGAAAAACACTGCAATTGCTTTACCGATATGATGCTTCCCTGCCTTTGAAATGAATGGACCATTATCAGGCTTCTGTAGAGCTATATAATGAGCAGATCCATTTATTTGAATCAGTCGCTGTCGTAGTAGGAAAGTATCCATAATGCAGGGCTGTAGGGGCGAGTCGTGATGCTTGGGGGCATCTTCAGGCATGACATAGTAAAGGGGACTAAAGCTGGATGAGAATCGTGAGAAGGAACAGATGTATGTGCATGAAAATGACTGACGAGTGTGCGAGAGCCAATAAGTTACTGCAGGAGATAAGCAGAGTAACAAGTGACTTCCAGCAGGTTAGGGGTCACGGACAACTATCAGATACTACATTTACAGCAATATGAAGGTGTGTGAGCCAAGATGTTAAAAAAAAAAAAAAAAAAAGTTTGTGGTCTGTTATAGCAAAATCCTTTTTTGTATAATTTAAATACTTTTTTAAAGGTTTTTTAAAGCCTCGTCACATACATGCGTATTCAAAGCTAAATAAAACAAAGCTAACAGTTCTTTCCCATAAAACAGGCAACAGCTGGAAATCTCATCTTTACACACACAGCAGTCCAATGCACAAACTACCTCATATCCTTCAACTATTTAATTACATAAGCAGCACCGTTAAAAACATGCACAGTCAGTAAATACTCGAGCTAAACTAAAGACAGGCTTGTCTTTATTTTTTTATTTCCACCTATGCTAAATATTGGATCAACTCTGAGTTCAGCATAACAATTCTTCCTCTCTTGAGATGCACAGTTGTTGTATTTAAAATAGTAGACTTAAAGAGAACCCAAACAATTAAAATGCTTTCCTCAATGTTCTTTTTTTTTTTTTTTTTTTTTTTTTATGGATGTTAGATGAATGTTATGTGAGCTCAATACTTACGATTTTTGTGTTTTATTTTCTAATGCAGAGTAACAAATTGAAGAAATAAAAGAAGAGGAAGAAAGTGTACTTTTGGGTATAATCATGCAGCTGAGTGTTTAGGTTAAATATTACTTTGCAATCTGTCTTAAAAACAATAATAATAATAGACTTCTTAAAAAAAAAAAAATTCTTCTCCAGTAAAAATGATCATTAATTCCAGTATTGACTGTGTGATATCATCCAGCCCAGTTGTCCTCTAGTAACAACGTACCTTGTAATGTATGTAGTGTTTTGTGACCTGTTTTTTCCCCCTACCATAGTTAATTTCAAAGGTTCTTGTTTTTATTACACTGCTCTGTTTTATAGCTTTCTGTGTGTGTTCGTGTGTACGTACCCACACTCACTCAGGTGATTGAAGACCTATCAGAGTGGGTTATTATTAACACAGCTGAGTGGAAAGTGTTATCAAGCTGCCTCCATTAAATCCTACCATTTACTCCCATGCACTCACGGAACACACATGCACACATACACCTAGATGTGCTTGGCATGGTTTTCTGTTTTTGGTTTCTTTTCAGCCTGAGGGGGCTGACGGTAATTTTGTGTATAGCTTTGTTTTTTTTTGGGGGGTGGGGTGGGGGTAGATTTAGGTCTAAAACTTGCCAGAATCAAGAAATCATCACCCACCCTGGTTGTTCATCATACACACATCAAAGCTGCTGACAAATTGAGCAAGTCCAACCACAATTCACGGGGAGAGTGGAGAATAGACCTCCACTAGTGTTTTTTTTTCAGTTTTATTTGCAGTATGGAAGCTTGTCTTTCTAAGAGCGCCATGATGATTGACCACTTTTATGAGCTCTGACTGAGAAACGGGTGTCTTTTAAGTGAAATTTGAGCACCCACACAATTCATATTGACGTTTGTATAAACAGCTTTGTAACAGGTGTACAGGTGTGCATGTAATATTTAAAGCAGATAATTTTATGGCCTTAGAAACAATTTCATGATTTTATGAAGTATTGGTGAAATATGACATGTTTAAGATCAAAATACCGCAGGAATACATCAAAAAAGCACTATTTTCAACTGTGTCTTTTCAATATAGTAGCATGAATAAAGGATGGAGTTAGGATTTTAGCTCCACTCCACCCCCCCGGTAACTGCCTGTGTGTTACAGCTTTCCACTGCATACTAAATGTCAACAATAAACACAGTAAGATGTGAATTCAAGTCAAGTTTGAGTTGGGGAGGCTTTGCATGGGAACTCATGTCTTGGATAAAACTCACATATGTTGGCTCTTTTCTTGGCACATATTTGCTCATGTTTAAAAATTTAAGCGCAGATGCCCAAATGTGTTGAATGACTGTGAATAAGTTTTGATGGTGGATTATTTTAGATGTTTTTATGAAAGAAGCCTGATCTGAGAAAAGCAGTAAAAGACATGTCCCAGCAGAGACATGTTGTCAACAATAAACATTAAAAGGTCCCAGTTAGATGAATAAAAAGAGTGGCTTCTATTTGAAATCCCTCATAATCCACTTCCTCAGACAAGCAGAACTACGACATTGATGCTCTTTCTCTTCCATCTGTATTTATATTTGTCTTTGTAGTAAACAGAATTTCAGTGTACACATATGGACAGATTTGTTGGTGTCCTTAAATTAAAGAAAGAAAAGCCCACAATGCTCAGAGAAATGACTTTAAACTGACAAAAGTACAAATGGATAGTAATTTACTGAAAATTGCCTAATGAAAGTCAAACATTAGTTTTGAATTGCAGTCCAGCAAAATCATTTAAAAACTCCTAACTAATGAAAATGACTGTGAGAAATTATTTGGGGGCTACAACTTAATGTTCTGTTTCACAACCTGTTGAGTCAGTTGGTGCAATCAAGTGATATCTGTAACTCTGGATAAAACGTCTGCAGCCATAGACAAGTGTTTTGGTCCACTGCTCATGAGCAAACTGCTCCAGCTGTCTTAGGTTTGAAGGATACCTTCTTCTTCACCTGTTGGAAGACCTTTCTGACTCCTTCTGAGTCAGGACAGCACATTTCGCTCCAGAATGCCTTAAGTCTCATGATTTCATTGACGCCAGGTGCCAGATCTAACAAAGCAGCTCCAAAACATAACCAAGCCTCCTCCGTGTTTCACGTGATCTTTCTTTTTTTTTTCCATGCAATCTGTGAACATAAATGATGTGCCTCACAAAACATTTTCGTTTGGGAAATTCTCCCAAAAGCTTTGTGGCCTGTAAATGTGCATTTTGACAAATTCACTCCGTTTTTTATGATTTGCTTTCAGTGATGGACAACTCCTCGAACGTTCAGCTTGAGTCCAGCTGTGATGAATGGTTGATTGAGCCACAATTCAAAAGCAATGTATTTCTTTTCATTTTAGCAAATCATTTATTATTATTTTCTTTGTCAGCTTCAAGTTATTTCACTGGCCATTATGGGTTTTTCTTTCTTTAACTGAAGGGTAATAACAACTTTGTCCACAGGTGTGGACAAAGTTGGCAAGCAACTGGCATGCCAGTCTTAAATGGAAGAAGCAGGAAAGAAAGGAAATCGTCTTTGATTTCCTGCAGCGTTTTCCTAAAGTTACTGTTTTGAGTTGCTAAGATTTAAACTTTCCATGGAGGTCTGAGATCCTCAGAAGAAGCCAGCATTTCTAGCTGGGGGGCAGAAGAGACAGACAGACAGGTGATGGCTTAGATATCAGCGTGTGTGCCTGTGTGTGTCTGACTGCACGAGTCTGCATGGAGAGCATAAGATGAGAGCACTTGCTGTGGGTTATTTATCTTCCAAGATGCTGGTTGGGCAGAGCTGTCAGCAGCTTTATAGTGTGTGTGTGTGTGTGTGTGTGTGTGTGTGTGTGTGTGTAAGGGTATGTCAGTCAGAGGAATAGCATACAGATTTTCTAATATGTTTATTGATCCTGGACTTTGCATGACATCCCTCATCTTATTAGAGCGTCCAGCTACTGATGTGTAGGCCTGACGTGAGTAGTAAAGCAGAGGTTTAGTACAGCACAATAAAAAGAACTTTTTCATAGATCTTTGTGTGTAGACCAGTTCTGCAGGTCAAGTCACACGGTTTCTCAGCTAGATTCCTTCATGGATTTCTTCATGGAAAGAAGCAATAATATATCACTGATTTAAGAATCAGATTTTAGTAGTTTGTCAAAAGGTATCTGCAGGTATCAAGTGAGAGTGCAGCCGGTCTGAGCAAAGTTGAGGAGTACCATACGAGTTGCGTGCACACGTTTGGGTGACGCAAAAGAAAATGATCCAGTTCCACATACCCTTCATCAATAGATCATTTGTCATTGCTATGGCAACTGCTGACAGCAAGCAGTCACTGTTGTCATGGGAACAGCTTGAAAGACTTGTAAAGAGGGAGAAAGAGGCAGATGCAAGTAAGGTTGAGGAAACGCTGAAACAAAAAAGGAGGGAGCACAGCAGTGGATTACACACACACTAGTGTTTTGGAGTGGTGTGTGGGATCAATGAAGTTTTAATTTCTTTTCTTTTTTTTCCTTTTTTTTTTTTTTTTTTGTTTCTCATCCCAAAATTAAAATAATTTGTCTCGGCTTCGAGATGACCAAATAACAAAATCTAATTCACTTTAGAACAGAGGTACTTGTGAATTTTCATTGTAATTCCGATGCACAATTTTCTGCAGCGGGTGGAATTCAAATAAAGACAAAGGAAGGAGAAATGCTACCAAGTGCCAAAGAAAGTATTTTCCGTCTTGGCTCGAACATGATTGAATGTTCTCGGTCTGCCTCCTTCTATTTTCTCCTTCATCTTCTTCCCCCCTCCTCCACTCCTGCCGGACACTTCACAGAAAAGCTTTTAGATGATTAAAACCCAAGAGAGTGGGTTTATTGTATTTGCTATGGTTCAGTATCTCAACGTCACTCTGAGGGTTGATTGTGTTGAAATATTATATACTAGGCTTTGCTCACCATGCGTATCTTTTCGGGTGTCAGAGAACTTTATGGAAAGGGAAACTAAGAATTGAAAACTGGCCAAAAAAAAAAAGTCTGGAGAAAAAGAATCTGAATAGCATTCAAAAGAAATAAACAAAAACCAGCAGCAAATAGTCTATAATTGCACAATGTGAAGTTTCCATTCATGCAGTGAAAACATTTCTGATGTAACTCTCATGCTAAAAGATATGTCCAAGTAGCTTCAGTTATCCTGAGATTAAATTTAAGTGACAGCAAAATAAACCTGTGTTGTCCTTCTCATGAGTCTATAAATGATGACTTTAAACCAAGCAGAAGCTGTGTGTCCTAGTAATGGCTCTGATTCTCACATCTGTCTGGATTTTAAATGCATAAGTCACTTGCATAAGCCAGAATATTTTAGAGACTAGTCATTTCAGGCAATTGTGTAAACAGCCTAATCTGATCTTCACCCCACTCACGGCATTGGCACCAGCAGAATTTGCATGCTTATGTAAATGGTGGCACATTTAAAAGCCCTAATATTTTCTCCCGGTGCTGCTGCCACCCCATTGTCTCTCTGAAGAACGTTCATTTAAAAATAAAAATGTTGCAGCTTTTTCTCCTCTTCCATCTTGATATAATGCCTTCCAAGCAGTATGGTTTGTAATTTCAGAGAGAGAGAGGGAGAACACATAGATGAAGGATGGGTCAGATAAATGCTCGAAAGATCGACGTTTCAGCTGGAGCTGCTGTTTTTATGACTTCACTTCAAAATAAGCTTCTATCTAATGCAATATCAACTGAGCTAGAGATGATTTTTGTGTGGGAGTGGATTCACTTGCGCACCCGCACATGTACCCGCTCCTCACAGAGGGTTGACAGATTGAAGAGGTGGAGCTTAAGCTACCCAGCCTGACCCTGGCAACGACATCACAGTGATGCAACAGTACATGCATGCGTGTGTTTTTCCTAGCTGATGATTCACTAGCAGCTCATGGTTTATGATGCACTGAGAAGCTGATTTATGCATCAGACATTCGGGTTTTATACTGTTTATTTATATCTACAACAATTTGCAATAGCACGTACATAGGGACAGATGCACTGAGAAGGACTCTGCATTCAAGATGAGGAGGATGACAAACTGTGTACCATGTCTTGCTTCTTCCAAATGCTGCTGTCACATCCAGTAAATATCTGTGTACCATCTGTCCCTGCAGCTCTGCTTCACTGCTGCTGCTGCTGTTGCTGCTTCTCAGATGAAGTCCTGAGTGATCATCAGAAATCCAAGTTTACTTCTCTCTCCTTTTTCTATGCTTAATATCTACCCTGAAATCCAGTAAGCAGCATAAGCAGGGGAGTTTTTTGGGAGCAGAAGCACTTAACATTTTCTTAATTTGGTTTGCAAAAACCATTACTTGGAAAATGGCTTTAGTGGCTGAATGATTTTAATGATTTTCTCTTTATATTAGTCATATGATGACCATTATAGGTTTTTCCAACCTACAGTGTTTACTGATTAATTTTGCTGTGTGATAATTTGAACACCACATCACGGTCTCACGACATCTGTCCATGTGTTTTCTAAACCTGCTTCAGTGGGGTTGGGTTCACCATAGGCTGGCTGTCAGTCCATCACAGACCAACACAGGAGCAAACAAGACAAATAGAAACAGTTTTTGCAATTACCAAAGGTGTGCACATATAATCAGTTAAAAGAATAACCATTTGCAGCATTTATTTAAACAGTCATATTTTGCAAATATAACACAATTGCACCTGAGCACTGTCAGGAATTGCTAAGCATTAACCAGCATTTGTAGAAATTGTACCTGAGCGAACTTTTTAAATTGAGTGTTTTTTGTAATACTTTACATTCTTATTTTGATTCGACCTCATATTTTTTGCAACCGAACCCGCTCCACAATTACTTTGGAAAAAAATTAAAATTTGCAGTTTGATCTCAGATGAGTTGCTATAAATTGATATTATTTATTAATAAAGACATTTCTCTAGATTGTTTACATTTGGAATTTTATGTCCTCTAAGAGAAAAAGAGAAGGTTCAAATGAAAAACAAAGTTTGTCTGTCCTACGTTACAGTAGACGCTTCATTCTAACATTAAACACTGTGAAGGGCTTTATTTGTCAGTGTATTTGTATCATTTGGTCTAATAATTTGTGTTATTTACTCAGACTTGCTCTGTGTTGCATTGCTTGTGGTAACTTAGGAGTATTGAAGGTTTTCGTCGGTTTACCAGAAAGATTTTTCTGTAGCAATCTGACATGATTTCAATTAGTTGGAGGCAACACCAAATTATATTTTCATCTGAGACAGTTCTTTGTTCAGCGTCAGTAATGATGCTATTTAAAGAAAAAGAAATTAAATGGAGATTCAAAATGGGGAACCATCTGCCTGTCAATCATAGCACTTCACAAACGTGATGATTACAGTATAATTACACACAGTCATGTGAAAAAAAAAAAAAGCTTGGTCAATTAAGTTTTTATGTATCAGAACTTTTTTTTTTTTTAAAAAACACCATTTGGTCCTTAACTTGTCTTAAAATGGGTGTAAATCCAATTTCAGGTTAACAAGTTATTCATTTAACAAAAGGCACAATGCAGAAGTAGCATCTGAAAAACTTAGCAAACTCTTACTGCTTCAACAAGTGTTGAGAGAGTAAGAAGAACAACAACAGATGTTTTTTACAGTTTACATGAAGCTGCCAATCAAATTAGTGGACTTTCGGCAAGTTTAAAGTATGTAGTGTTCAGAGAAGTAAAAAATAAAATATAACAAGAACTACATCTTAGATTCTACAGGGCTTAGTTTGCTTATTAGTTAGTGAGTTTCATCACATCAGAATCCCAAAGATATTGCTCAGTTTTGGCTTATTTGGATTGGTTAACAGAAGAAAACATATTCTATCTTTAAACAGAACAGTTTACTAAAGATAAAATTTACAAAATTGTAATTAAAAAAAAAGAAAAGAAAAGAAAGGTCTTTGGAAAGATGTGACCAAGGTGGTTGGTTATCCATCTGACAGCTGAAGCTTCACTGAAATTGGGTCATCCAGCAGAACAATTACATGTACGCAGCACGACTAACAAACGTTGTATCAAGGTTTTGTAATAGGTGACTCAAAAAAAGACCTCCTCCTTTTGTCTTGTTTTGTCTAAAACAAGACAAAAGGAGCTGTGAAGAAATGATTTCCCACAAATCCTCAATGAACTGCATCGACACGGTAAAGAAAATTTGGCCAGAGTGCCTCTTGAACAATGTGAGATGGATAACACGGCATAGGAAATGACGACTTTAAGTTATTGCTGCTAAAGATGGCTCAGTCCATAGAAATATGCTGTGCTCTTGTTCATTTGAGGTTACCAGCTTTAAGATCTGGTAAGGATCAGATAATTGCTTCTTTTATCCAGATTCATGAAACCTTGGGTTTTGAAAGTGTGTGCCAGCAAATGTGATTTATCCTTGACAGATATTATTTCTATATAAGGCCAGGTTAAGAAGCTGAATAAAACATTTCTCTGGACATATGCACGTTGCATTTCTAATTCCAGTCCTCTTCGCAGTTTTCTCTTTAGTGCAGCTTGAGCTGGGGGAAAAAAATCACATGACTGAAAGGCAGGGTTTTACATTATTTTATTTGTATAACAAGTTCAGTTTAACTGAATAATGGGAACATGTTCTCTGCTATGCGATTTCTCCTCCAGTCTGAAGTCTCTCCAGCTTTGAGGAAGAACTGCTTTCACTGGAAGAATTTTAGAAGAGATGCTGCATAAGGAGCTGAAACCATCTCATCTCAGTCCCATCTTAATGAATTCAGGACTGCAGCTTTTCATCAAATTATTAGAGGAAATTACAGTCAGACTTACTGTTACTGTAGGTTGAGTAGACATTGAAAGAAACGTCCGTTACTCTTTGCATAGCCTTATCTTTTTTCCTCCTGCTCTTTAACTTTCTTCCTCTCTTTTTAGTCTTATAATGTTTTCTCTTTCTGTCTCTCCAGTCTACTCCACTTCACCTGGCAGCAGGATACAACAGGGTGAGGATTGTTCAGTTGTTACTGCAGCATGGAGCCGATGTTCACGCCAAGGATAAGGGGTACGTACATCAAAATTAATTTGAGTTTAGATGGGAAGAAGAAAGTTATGAGAGCACATTTGAAGGTACCAGAACAACAGGGTAGGATACATTCAGCTCCAGGAGTATTTGGACTGTGATTTATGATTTTACATTTGGACTCCTCCTATTTTATCAGGAAAGGGTTAGGAATCATTTTAAGTAAAGTACCTCCATTTTCAAGGGTTCAAAAGCATTTGGACTGCGAAAAATAGTAGAGAGGACTGGTATGACCCATTCCCTCATTACTTTAAGACAAATGAAGTAGATGAAAATCTCTGGAGCTGATTTGACTGAACTGTAGAAAATATGAAGTCCAATGAAAGTGCAGTGAAAGATATGGAGGTCATTGAGGGATTAAAAAACATATCTATATGACAGATGGGAAAGTGATAGGTGTGGTTATAGTTGATTTGGCCAAATCAGCAGCGGAAAAAAAGAGAGAAGATGTTGATGAGTGCAGCATCAAAAGATCTGGAATACCACAGAAGTCCAAGTGGATTATCTCAGAAGCATTTCCTTGGAAAACTTTTACACTTAACAGAAGTCAAAAATGCTCTGGAAAAAGATGGAGTGTAATAGTCAAACTCTACAATATTTCATGAATGTAAGTACAGGGGGCTTACAACAAGGTGCACAAACCGCTTTGTCATGGTATGTGCATGCATGGCTGCCAATAGATCAGGCAAACTGTTTTTATTGATTATGTTACTGCAAAGAGCGGTAGTAGGATGAGTTCTGAGGTGTACAAGACTACTTGTTCTCTTTCTGCCAAATGCTACACAAATGGTATCTGCATTTTAATACGGGTGGATAATGACCCTAAATGTGCTGAGAGGAACTCAAGACTTTCTTGAAGATAAAAAAGTGGCCTTTTCTTTAGTGGCCTGGTGAGCTGCCTGATCTCAACCCAACCTAGCAGCTTTTCAGTTACTCCAGACCAGACGGAAAGCAGAAAGGCCCACAAACAAGCAGTGAAAACCTGGCAAATGAATCTCAAACATCTCTATGGAGGAAACTCCCTGTTTGGTTTTGTCCATGGACTCCAGCCTTCACGCAGTCATTAGCCTCTTCCAGGTTGGGGAATACCTTGTCTTTAACACGCGGCTCTAGTATGTCACCTGTCTTTTTCACATTGACTGACATGAGGTGGTGTGTTGAGCTGGGCCGGTGAATAACTCACATCTGAGGGTACACTTAATCGTGGGTCAGGACTAATGTTCACCACCCTACTTCAGTTCTGTTGTTGCGGGTGGGATGTGTTGATGACAAGACATGGATGTCTGCGAGTTCCTCATCCTCAGAGCCATGGTCGTCATAAATCAGCATATTACAGAACCTTAATCTACAACTGGCTGCTAAAAATGACAGACTGCAGCTTTGCAAGACACGAAAATGAACAAACAGACGGGTCATTAACAAGCTGAAGATCCTCAGATAGAAGTTATTTGCGTTCAACCAACACAACAGCAGGAGTGGCAGAAGGACAATGCTGGTCATACTCGTGCAACATGATTTGGGGGAAGTCGCTACTCAAATTCCGTTGTTATTCAGCAGAAATCCTTCACCCGCTCCATCTTCTGCATCAGCCAACTCTTCTGATGTTGGTGAAGCCAGAGATGCCAACCAGACAGAGAGCGGGCTGTCATGTTACATAGTACCATGTGATAGCACCTCCTGTCTCGCCTTTGCTCCTCTCGTCTTGGCTTCAAATGCCGAGGAGGAAGTAACACACCTTGCATTTACTATATCCAAGGCACGTTCATTATTCAGAGATAATAACAGGATCTAATCTAAAAACATTCAAAGGATTTTCAGTATTAAAAATGGTGGTTGTATTTCTAATTATGTAACAAATATGGTCACAAGACTGACTTTTTTAGAAGAAACATGGTCCATACTCACTGAAAGATTTAAGAAAACATGCCCAATTAATAAAAAAAAGATCAGCCTGACATTGCCCCATGCTTCTTTCTTGTTCTGTCAAGGTCACTGGCACCAATTAATTCTGCTTCATCACCACTTTTTTTTCCCTGGATAGCGTCCTTTGTGTAACGTGTGCCATCATCTTCTGATGACATATCACAACTGAGTTTATTTGCTTCGAACCCTGTATTAGAAATGTGCTCCAAATTTGTTTGAACATATAAAAACACAATTCATCCATCTAGATAAAATCAACCAATTAGATGTAACAGCATGATAGAGCTGCTGGATGTCTTGAAATAAATATGTGCATTATAATAGGGAGGTAAAAAATAAGTTTTTTAAAAATCAGCATATCTCCACTGTTAACCTTTTTTTTTTTTCATTTTCTCTTTGCAGTGGTCTGGTACCACTGCATAATGCCTGCTCTTATGGACACTATGAAGTTACAGAGCTGCTGCTGAAGGTATGAAAATCCCACATGCATGTTTAGTTTTGCATTAGATTGTTTTGCTAATAATAAAACAAACAAACAAAATGATCCCATAAGGGGTTCACATTAAACTACTTGATTGTAACTTCACCATAAACCAAACATCTACACCATGTACACCAGACTCATTCTCACTAATTTTCATCATCTCAGAGATCCCGTTGTTCTCAACAAATCTTTTTAGTTTCCTCTTTTTATACTTTCATACTTCTTTTTGTATTCACTCTGATCTATTTTTCGGCTTCTCAGCACGGGGCTTGTGTGAACGCCATGGATCTGTGGCAGTTTACTCCCCTCCACGAAGCCGCATCAAAAAACCGCGTGGAGGTCTGCTCTCTGCTTCTGAGCCACGGGGCCGACCCAACCCTGCTCAACTGCCACAGCAAGAGCTCTGTGGACATGGCGCCCACCCCCGAGCTAAAGGAGAGACTTACATGTGAGCGTGACTCTTCATTTACATAAACTGCAGCTGCCGCTAAATGTGTCAGTGCTGAACAACTGAATAGATTGTTTTACAGGAGATGCACTCAGAACAGGTGGTTTGTTAAATGTAAAATTTGTATTTCTGTCTTTTTTGATAAGAAAAAAGCTGATTTCTAGCAGAAAAAAGGAGTGACTACTGTTATGAGAGACAAGTATGTTTGTTTCTTCAGAAACTAAAAATAAAATAGTCTTTAATGTGCTTGTTTTCGTCAGCAGAAAAACAGTCCATTCTGAATTGAAACCATGTCAGAAAGTAGAATTTTGATGCCTTGGCTTTAAAGTTTTTTAACTCAAAGAAGTCAGAGTGTACTGTGTTTGGGTCAGAGCACAGACGCTGCCAACGAGAACATTCAGTTTCTTTTCTCCTGGTCAGTCGACTGAGACACAGAAAAAAACCATAATAGTGGGGAAACTGTGGAGCAGGAGCATCATGATAGTCTGGGAGGACTATATATGGGAAATGAAGATGAAATCTTACATGTAAGCACCCGTCTGTTACTGAAGAACTGGAACTACATGCAGTTCAGATCAAGGAATTTTGATAGAGATATTGTTATGAAGTCATATTTGTTTTTTTTCTGACTTAAGAGAAAAAAGGGATCTGACTACTCATCCCTGAGACAGGTAAAGGTACAGGAAAATGGAAATAATTCAGGAAGGCCTTTGTAAGAATAAACACTGCAGGTGGTCATAGAGAAAGACAAAGATGCTTCATCTTCAGGTGAAGGAGAATAATTCATTTATTCTTTGAGCGTTAAGGCAAATGTGCATATCAGCTTCAGATTGTCTTCGGTTTATTACAGTCTGTTGTCAATTTTAAAATAAATGATGTTCCTAGTTAATTGTGATTGGTCGTGTCTATAACTTCAGCTCATTTAGAAAAAAACACATTTAATTTAAGATCAAATTTACTGTGCTTCCTGTTTCATTCAGTTTTCATCAAAATGTGTGTTTGTTAGAGTGCATCTGATCATGTTTGCTTGTTTTGTATGAAATCACCTTAGTTTCCTTTTTTTCTGGTGTTTCTCATTTATACCTAAAAAAAAAAGTCTACTTTCCAGAGTTTGTATTGTTATTGACTTCATATCATCAAAGCAGAACCATTTTCTCTTTTGCTGCAGATTTATACCAGCATCACATAAATACAAAACACCATTTTCTTGTATATTTCTTGTTTTTGTGTTTTTAAGTACTTGGCACCAACACATAAGCCTCCAGTTGCCTTTTTTAAAATGTGATGAAACAAGTTGTTTTTTCCACCACACTCAGGACATATAATCACTTTGTAATAAACTTGAGTCAGCTTTGTACTAAAGAGCCAGAAATGAACTTTTGAAAACAAACAAAAAAGCATATCACGTGCATACGCTGAAACTACATATGCTCATTTTTGAACTTCAGTTACTAATTAAAGAGGCGAGATGCAGCAAGCTGTAAAATCCGTTTTAGGGTTTAGAGGTGCAGCTCTGAGTGTTTCCTTGCATTCTTTTTCACTTTTGAACACTTATCAAACGCTATAATTTTTCATCCATTATGAAAAAGCATTAGAGTCAAAAAGATAAGTGTTAGAAGTCTCCGCAGCATAAGAGGATAAATATGCACACCATAATTCTGTCTGCATTTACTCATAATGATGCAGTCTTTTATCCATAGATGTGGATCCTGATGTTATTCATTCTTGTTGATGTTGTTTCTCCGTCTGTGGTTTGTTTTCAACTGATTCCTTTTCTACAGCCTGAATTTTTCTGACTCAGTTTGTTGTTGGTAATTTTTAACTCCCAGGAAGATAATCACTTGTTTTTACTCCAACACCAGCAGACAGACTGTTGTATCAGATGTTATCAGCTCCTTGATGCAAACCTAAAGTATAAATACAAGTGTTTGTTGTATTGTTATGCTCTAGAATTAGCGCAGATTATTGTTCATCCAGTATTGCAGTGATCAGGCTGGGAACCATATAACATTTTCCCACTCAGTTGAAGAAGCACCACAGCTGCTTTTTCATCTTTTGGACTTCTCAGAAATATGGCAAAATAAGCTCAAAAATGTATTGTGAGCACATTTGAAATGAGTGCTTCCCCTTCTGATCTTTATTATGTTGCTGTTTTATGTTTGTGTGTGTGTTCAGACGAGTTTAAAGGCCACTCGCTGCTTCAAGCAGCTCGAGAGGCTGATATGGCCAAAGCCAAGAAGACCCTGGCTCTGGAGATAATCAACTTCAAACACCCTCACACTCACGAAACTGCTCTGGTACGATTTAACACCCATTCCTAGAATTTTTCAAAATTTCACACATGATTTTTCAGAGTTTGTGTTTATGTGTGTGTGTATGTCAGCATTGTGCAGTAGCTTCGCCTCACCCCAAAAGGAAACAGGTCACAGAACTGCTGTTGAGGAAAGGTGCCAACGTCAACGAGAAGAATAAGGAGTGAGTGTTCTCTCCACCTGTATGTGTTGTTCATGATCTCCCAAAAAAGAAAAATCAACAGTAGGCTTTATTTTAGGGGTGGAAATCACTTTATGAATAACTGAAGTACAATTTTCAGTCTGGACGTTTTTGTCTGTTGCTTTTTCAAGCTTCTGTTTAGCACACAGCTTGCCTTAAAAAGACCTCTAAAAAAAAACTCTTCATGTTTTCATCTGTTTTTACCAAGGACATAATAACACCGTGCAGGTCAGAAGCAGAGGAGAAGATACTCCAGTCAGTTACCATTGAGGAGGTCTCCGCTTCTAAATGCAGAGGATTTGCTGATTTGATACATAGTCGAGGTGCTTCAGTCAGGCAGCTTTCAGAGAGCAACAAGCTCTGCCTCTGTTCCAGCTGAGTGCTGAGGGAGAAAACGCACCACACAGACAGAGCAAACAGAGATGTTTGAGTTGATCGCAATTGACAGTCTGACCTCCCAACGGGTGATGCAGTGAATGTAGAAGTCATTTAGTAGTCTTGATCCTGCTTTAGCTTTGGAAAAAATTTCTTCTGTCCAGCATCCAGACTACAAAAGTGAAATTTTGATATGGTTGACTTTACTTATTTAGTTTATGATCAAACGCTATAATTTATTGCATTTGAATCATTGACTTCAAAACAAGATGTAGTGCGTTAGCTCACCACTTGCCTGCAGTTAACCACCACTAAGATGAAATCATTCATTTGTATTAAAGAGATCTGTAGCTTTTCCTCATTTTCCCACCCAAGTTCCAGTTTGTTTTGGATTTGATAAAAGATGCAGGATGATAACAGTACATTTGGACTAATGTCACATTTGATAGTTGGCATTTGTTCTGTTGTGGTGTTTTCAGTTTTTGCTTAACAATATGGATCTGTGCATCAAACATCTCAATTGTAGTCTCATCTAGTTTAGTTACAAGTTTGCAAACCTCAGGCAAAATGTAAGGTTCTTTTATCCTTAAAAAAAAGCATCCTCCTAGCAAACAAAACCTTAGAAGTTGTTTTTATTTTTTGCAATACTGAAGCTAAACTTAGTACTTAACTTATTTGTGTGACAGAGATCTATAGAGTGTAACAGAGATGTTGTGTGTCTGTGTGTGTTTTTTCTTACTATTACCCTGAGTATATCACAGACTGAAATTTGGGTGACTTTCTAGGCCGTCTACCCCTGGAAAGATTGACAACTGTCTTGAATGTTTTTGACTTGTACATAGTCTTTTTCACTGCTGAATGATGAACACAAAATTGCTTGGAAATTACATTTAATCAGAATCCCCTGACTGCTACTTATTTACTTAATTATTCAATGTACTAAACATTTGGTCCTTTTTTGTCCTTCTTCTTTTGCTCCCAAACTGCTCTGATCACCTTCTCCTCCGCCCTTCACTTGTCTTTCTTTCTAGTTTTATGACTCCTCTCCATGTGGCAGCAGAACGGGCTCATAATGACATTATGGAGGTGCTACAGAAACATGGAGCAAAGGTAAATTACAGTATTTTAAAATATAATTTATGCCATTACTTTAATCTCTGTCGGCCTCACTAAGATTGAACAAGGTTGATTTAAAAAAAAAAAGGAATATCTATGCGTTTGTTTCTTCTCTTTATTTCTTTATCTCCTTTTACCCACATTAATTTTTTGTAAATATTATGCAGTTATATCTTCTATATATGCTGACAAGTCCCTTAAGTCTTCACATTCATTCATCCTTATCATTCAATTATATTTTATACTTGTGATTTTTTTTTTCCCTTTTGGAAGGTGTTTCTTGCTTTTTTTTTCCTCAAAGGGTGTGTTTTTAGACATAGTAAACTTCTCTGACATGTATTCAGAGAATATTTACAGTCCAATTGAAAAATATTTCTGTCAAACAAAATATTCTTTGGAAACATGATGCAAGGATTTTTACCTGACTGTTTATGTTTATGTTCTTATAAGTTTAATTGCTCTTATAAGTTTAATTGTTCTATATCTGCTGGTATATTTAAAAATTCATTATATTGCCAATGAGATCCAGATCCCTACAGCTCCCCACATCAAGGTTAGAGATTTACCTAATGGAAAACGTCAGTCTTGGAGGAATAATTATTGTCCAACTGCTGGTCTTGAAATGCCTATGTTTTTAAACATTATGTCTGACTATGGCTTAGTGGCGTCCCAACTCATTAGAAATAGTTTTCTAACTTCTTCTGTCAAAAACTGTTTCTGGTGTCTTCAGAATTTTTATTCATGGCAAAATACGCTTCTATAAATATATTATAAAGGTTAGATGAAAAGTAATCTCTTTTATAAATCATTAAGTGCCATTTTTGTCAGAATCAGTCAGCGATGAAACCGTCTCAGTGAAAGTCATTTGACCAGAGGTGTAAAATCAAATCACTCCTAATATGACAGATTTAAACAAATTTATGACATTTGTATCAGTTTATGGGTATAACTGTGTAGTTCTCTCAAAAGTCATAATGAAATGGTGTTTGTGTTTGCAGGTGAATGCCCTCGACACACTGGGTCAAACTGCACTGCATCGTGCAGCACTGGCAGGCCACCTCCAGACCTGTAGGATGTTGCTAGGATACGGGGCAGACGCCTCTCTGGTGTCACTGCAGGGCTTCACTGCCGCTCAAATGGGAAATGAAGCTGTTCAGCAAATACTCAGCGGTATGTGAGACCCCCCTCAGTCCCCCTCCCCATTATATGTGTGTGGGGGGGGACTAAGTAGATGGGTGGAAGGCAGTGCAGTCATGTGGATATTTGCTGTTCTTTGTTGCTATGCAGCAGCAGCTGTGAATAGTGGGATTAACTGGAATTGTTTTGTAAAGGTCAATATTGATACTTTCGCACTGAAGGCACAGATGGGTGAAAAGATTTGGAAGCAAAGGGAGCCAATCATTAATAGACTTTGGTGAAAGATCACACCACAGTTCATTGCTTCAGGATTTTCAGATTAGAAGGTTAAAAAAAAACACAATTTTATTGATATTCAGTAATTCTAAACTACAACACATTTTTGCGCAGTTGACTCAGTGAATTTGTAAGCTACTAATGTTTATGTTATGTAAGTCCACAGGGTATATATGACACATAAGGAGCCTTCATAGGGCATACAAGAAAAGTTCACAAGAAAACACAATCATTGGTGAATAAAAGTAATTGATCGTTAGACCATCAGCCTTTTTGCCATATAAAACATTAAATCACATAAAATAGGAATTTTATTTAAGAATTTCAAATGTAAATGAACAAATGTGGGTTAAAAAAACAGTTGACATAGGTGCATTGACTGTACCTGAACCTGCAACTTATGTCAAATAAGATAGTTTAAGGTTTTGATCAGGAAATAAAACTTTGATTTAAAGCTCCAGAGTAGTACTTTAACTACTTCAAAAATCCTACTTTTTTTTAGGAAATACACACTTGACAACATTTTTAAAGAAAGTTTTTCGGTTTGTTTGTTTGTTTTTAAGCGCAGGAAGCTGCTAGTAAACACATTCAATCAGTGTATATCATCCATCCATCCATCTTCTTAACCCGTTGTTCCATTTCTGGGTCACAGGGGTCTGCTGGAGCCTCAATGTATATCATGTGAATTTTTAATACAGTTATCTTCCAAATACATATCTTTTCAGATGGAAAATTAGTTTGTTTTTATTTTTTATTTCTTCCTTTCTCACTCATGTTTGTTTTTTCTCATGTTTGTTTGGTATTTTCATGCCAATGTTAATTAGTGTTTATTTCTCCATAGAAAATGTCCCAGTCAGGAACTCAGATGTGGACTACAGACTTCTTGAAGCAGCTAAAGCTGGAGACCTGGATACTGTCAAGGTAGTCTGCCTGCATGTTGTCTTTTTCTTTTCCTCAAGATTTGACTTTTCTTACTCAGTATGATCATTTTGGAAATCATCAACACATGCTGGATGGTGGAGAATACAGCTGGCACATCAGATGACATATATAACATCTTTCTATCTGAAACCAGTCTGGATGTTTTTAAATGAATGAATTGCTGAAAACAGCTTCATTGTTAATATTTTATTTATTTATTTATTTTTGCTTTTGGAAATGGTTCTAGAAGGTCAAATAGTGGTAAAACAGATAAATTATACTGTACAATCAAATCTGCAAAAAATAGAACCGCAGAAGTAGACATGAAAAATGAAAGTCAAAGAATGTGCTTTCAGTAGCTTCGGTGTATTTAATGACACGGATCGAGGGAACAATTTGCTAAGAGAGCAGAAATCTTTCCAAATATCTTCATGAATGGTTTGAAAAATGTGAAGTTTTGTTCAGAGAAGTGTATTTCCGACTTGAGCCATTCTTGATCTTGAGGAATGTCCAATGCAGAAATGTTCACATATTTGAGGACTTCACTGTCGTATTCCTGCGTGATTACAGTCTAAAGATGCTGTAGAAATCTGAGTACAATTAGTGGTCTTCAGACATAGTTTTATAATGAAAATGCTCTGACCTTTACAGATGTTCTTTCTGCTCTCATGGAGTCCAAGTCAGAGATTTTTTAAATGCCAGTTGGATATTGTTTGCTGTGAGCTGAATGGCTTTGTGCTTTTGCCCTCTTTGATATCAGTAAAAATCAAACTTTTATTTTCATATGTGTGGAAAACCTTTACAGCATTTTTTTTTTCTTTTTCTTTTTTTGCCACAAATGTCAGAACTAGGTAGGGTTAACTTAGCTATGATGACAGAAGAATTTGGTGCAGAATGAAACCTTTCGTGTGAGACAGCAGCAGTTATCCTGATGAAGAGTTTCTGTCAGTGCCTGAAGGGTGATGCTTTGACAGGTTGAGGATCATAATAGAACAAGAAATCAGCTGTGGTCTGGCATTTTTTCAGCCTTTATTTTTATATATATATATATATATATATATATATATATATATATATATATATAAAATAAAAATAAAAACCTCAAGCTTGGAAACACACACAAACTCAGGTTAAAAGTTTGGCATTGACTGATGTTTTCAAGAAATGTCAGTTTATCTTGTGCCATCTGTTCATTGTTGTGGAAGTTCAGTTCATATCTAAAGGTCTAATTACCTATAAGACACACCTTTGCACATATTAAACCCAAATGGTTTGTCTGAGGAAAATATCATGACTTCAGTTATCACATTTAGTTTGATTTTCATTTCGCCCCTCTTGTGCCCCTGCAGTCATTGTGTACTGCTCAGAATGTGAATTGCAGAGATCTGGAGGGACGACACTCCACTCCTCTTCACTTTGCTGCTGGCTACAACAGAGTGTCGGTGGTGGAGTACCTGCTGCACCACGGGGCGGATGTTCACGCCAAAGACAAAGGGTAAGACATTTCTGTCAAAAATGAAATTCAACTTAGAAAATCCTAAAATACGGTTATGAAAAAGACTCATTTTTGATTCGGATTCTGTGACTCTTCCCCACACAGCGGTTTGGTTCCTCTTCATAATGCCTGTTCGTACGGTCACTACGAAGTGGCCGAGCTGTTGGTCCGCCATGGAGCCTCAGTCAACGTGGCAGACTTATGGAAGTTCACGCCGCTCCATGAAGCTGCAGCAAAGGGAAAATATGAAATCTGCAAGCTTCTGCTGAAGGTTCGACTCTCACTGTCCTTTACTAACACCTGGCTCTCCACACAAACACACTGTACTGGGTTTTCAAGCTACAACAGGCAGAATTTTATCACTTTCAGCCTGCCTTCACCGCTGTATCAACACTATCCTTGTATTACTGTGGCGTGGTTTTTATTGCTTTAGTAATCAGATTTTTAGTAATGTGACTTTTGCTTCTTGATGGATCAAACAAGCCACTAAATTACAATCAATTATTCCACTGAATGCAGTTGTAATGATTTGAAAGTAGTCATGAATGAGATGGATGTTGACTGCAGAAAACATTAACTGAGTGTGTTAATTCTTATCGTCTCATTTACTTCTGGATTTATATGTTTAAACTTAGATGCACTTCCTTTATGCAGTTTTATTGCTTTATAAACAGACACTTTATTCTTGTCTGCACGTAATTTCAGTATTTAGAAGTTACAGAAACAAACAGTAAGGTGTTGATAATACAGGTGAAGGAGTGACACGAATTTAAAAAAAAAAAATTTAAAAAACAGAAAACATCTGTTACTAATGCATATACCTGTTGTTTAACGTGTGCTACTTATATTCTTTAAATCAGCATTATATGTTTTAACTTTTCTGAATTACCAGGGAAAGGTTTTTTAGAGTGCAACTCATGCAGATAATCACTATAACGTATGCTTCATCATGCTGTCAGAAAGGTTTTTTAAATTAAAAAAGCTGCAAGTATCTGTTGTGAGGAGGTAGAATGTCACTTCTCTGTGAACACTGAAATGTTGCACCTCCACAGTTTCATGCACTTTAGTTTTGTTTTTTTTAATCATAAACACCTCCGGAAACGGTTACATTAATAGAGGCTCTTCTTTTTAAGTAGATAAAGCAGGGCTTAGAAAAATAAACCAACCACAGGAGCAGAAAAGGACATGTTTGGATTTATAGCACGTGTCGGCTACATTTTGGGAGGTGCTGCTTGTTGTTCAGATAAACTGACAATAAGATGTAAAAAAATAGTGGTCCAGTTTACCTAGGTAGAATGGTTTATTGTGCTTTATTTCTTCTCAAAACTGGGTAGATCTGTTTTTGCGATGGATCAACTGGCCTTCAGTCCCCGGTTCCATTAGCTTCTCTGCATGTTCACACCATGTTGATTGATGATTTTTTGTTTTTTCTTTCAGGCCAGATATATTTCTCATGATTGGTCTGCAATTGTGAGAGTTCATTCATGACTCAATTTCCTGTATCTTTAAACTTTTGCAAGCTCACTCTGCTCATTCAAACATAAAATACTCCAGAGAAACATGGCAGATTTCAGTTGTGTCCTCTCACTCAGCGAACTTTGTCTGATGCAGTTAAATTATAGTTAAAGTAAAAAGAAGTGGGATCTAAAAAAAAAAAAAAAGCAGTTATCAAAGGCAACATTCCATATATTGACTGGTTTCAGTAGATTTACTTTTATTATAAAACATATGTTATTGTTGTGTTTTGGGATTGTTGGTTCAACTCCACAAATAATAAGACCTCTTCACCTCTTCCACTGGAATTATGTTATGATTTCTTGCATTTTTGTGCAAAATTACCTAATGATTAATTTGGAAGCGACTGATCCATGAGTTTGCAATAAAACAAAACAGTTTGCACAGTATTTCCAGGTGGACATTAATCCCATAATTATTCTTAAACTTTTCTAGAGTTTAACTTTAGTCTTCTTAGAAAGTAAACCCCTGACTGTTCATTTCTTATCAACATTAAGGAATTCCAAGCTCATCCAGCTTATTTTTTGTTTTCGCGATAAAACCCGAAGCATGACAAGACTGTAATCTGTCTGTGTAATTTCATGTTGTGTGTATAAATAGTTGAGAGGAGAGGCCCCAGACTGTAGCCTAGTGGTGCTGTGCGTCAGAAAGATCAGCAAATGTCCAGTAGCACCATCTGCCTCAGCAGCTTTATTTGTGTTTATCTAACATAAGGCGTGCTTTACTCGGTGGGAGTATACAAGAAGTTATTGTTCATGCTTCTTTTTTCTTTTCTTCTCAGCATTTGTACTTTGCTTTCTTCAGTGTGTCCAACATTGAGTCTATTTTTTTTTAATTGACGTAAGCTGGTTATTTTGTCATTGGTGTTATTACATGTACAGCAGCAGATGAACTCAGTATCACAGTGTTAACCTTGTGTGGCCCCATGTGCAGATAAATCCCAGCCAGCGCTTTGAAAATAGCTCTGGAGTTCAGAGATAGAGCAGCTCCCTCGGGCTGCTCTTCCACTGATGTCATGCTTGGTTCAGTTCTTGCAACAGCAGGTCTGCAGGCAAGACTTAGAGACACAGGCGGGTGAATGATTATCCATAGTGGAGAGAAGTTGAGTTTCCTTTTCAATTTTTAACATTTTTGTTGTATTTCTCTGCTTTGACACTTGGCATAAGGTTTCTTCGACTCTATGCATTTTATGAAAGCCAGTCCCAGTTTAAAGGTTGCATCTACAACATTCAACTTTTTGAGGTGTGGACTCTGAATGGGGCATTGCAACACCTTGTGTGTGTGTGTGTGTGTATATGTATGTGTGTATATATGTATGTTTTTGTGTGTGTATATATATATATATATATATATATATATATATACATACATATATATATACACACACACATACGCAACAAAAATGTTTAAATATATATATATATATATATCTATCTAT
>JAOWBL010000004.1:11494276-11514450 GCA_028564865.1 Zenarchopterus dispar
GCAGGCTGGCCTCCCTCAGGGCAAAATCCTCAAGTTCCTCAGTTAATGCGTCGTAGCTGTCTTTCATGGACTTATACGTAGATTCCATGTACATCTGTTCAGCTTTGTTGGACAGTGACTCGTCAGTTGGTGTCTGCTGCTTTTCCTTCAGGAGAGTGCCTAAATTTGTTACACACTCCTTTCCTGACCGTTCCAAGTCATAAATCAGTTGTTCATTACTTCTTACTTGGATAGCAAGACATTCCTCGAGGAAGGCTATTTGTGAATCCATTCGTTCATTTTCACACCACATGTCAGAGTTTTTATTCAGTAAGTATTTGTTTTTGTTTTTCTCTTGCATCAGAGCCCACTGAAGTTTTTGCATACTGAGATATAATTCGGAATAATTTTTCAGTTGGAAAGGCTCCAAGCAGGGCTGACTCTCCTCTTTGTTTTCACTTGTGTCCATCTTGAATTAAAACAAGTATTTTATTGAAGTTGTGGATTTGTCGACCTTGTCAAGCATGAGCAGTTGTAGTTGACATTAATTGACAAAATAAATATGCCTTTGTCAAAGACTCAGGGAAAATGACTGCTTACTCATCTGTTCTGGAACTGTGACGTCATAAGTGGAATAAAGAGGAGGACTTTTTTTATTATGAGAATTCTGTTTCTATGGAGATGAGTTTTTATAACCTGCTCAAAGTTTTTGTGTAAAAGAATTGCAGAAATAATGAGAAGTATACAGACCTTTGCCATGATCTAAAGATTTTCTCAGAGAGGTTAAGCTGGGGTCTCTAAATGGATGATTTCTGTATTAATTCATGGGCCCATTGGTACAGGTTAGTTAGTGCCTGTGGATTGTGTTATAAAGTCAAATTAATCTATATTACATTATAAATTATTGGCACACTTGAATTTGAAGTACAATTCAAAATACTTTCTGTACACTTTATGCAATCAGTTCAAATAAAGCACATCTGTATTATTACATAATTCTTACACAATTTTCAAAAATATTCAGTGAACAGGAGAAAAAGAACTTGTCTAACAGTGAAATAATACAACGACAAGTTGTTTTCCAAATTTTATTATTAAAATAGTTCTTTATGATCATAGAAGCTTTTGCAACAATAACATTTTTTTTAAATGATCTAGAAGCCTTTTTAATTGGTTTTCTGATTTTTTTTTTTCTGGCTTTTCTCACTCCTCCACATGTGTGAAATCTGTTTGAAGTAGGCAGTGATCATTCATTCAGTCATTCATTCATTCATTTTCACAATGGAACTTTCTAACTAATCCAGAGTGTCTATTTTTTTCTAATAGATTGTCAGTAGTTATTTAGCTCTGAACTTGTTACTTGCCAGTTTCCAACAGTCAACCTGTTTCTGGTCCCTCCCTCTGTAGTCCCATTCAAACAGCCTGTTGGTTCCTGCTCTGGAGCGTCTTTACTCTGACCCCCTGTGCTATGTGAAACATATTGAGGTGGGAGGGCTTAATTGTTCATTACATATCTGTTTTACCTTGTGAGGTGGTAACAGATGCATAATGGTGGTGAAATGAATGCTGTGGGAATTCACAATGCAGAAAGGTGTAACAGAGATGCAAGGATAGCTGCAAACTCTGGAGCAGAGCATCTTTCACTATTTTGGGGATGAGGAAACATGGTCCAGCAGGCCTGATTACTACTGTCACTGTAATTTGGTTTGCTTAAATGTCAAGTCAAATCTCAAGCAAGCTGTGGGGTAATAAATACCAAAAACCTTTTGGTTTTTGACCAAAGTGGGTGGAGAGCCAGAGACTGGCTCCACAGGCCATACTACGAACTTTGTCGGTCAGCTTGGGTCATTCCCTATCCAGCGTACCCTGCTGCCTTGCTTAGCAACCTGGAAGAGTCACCATGGGCTGAAGCCGGACCAGTGTCTTCTTCCTGCAGCATCGGAAGCACTGCAAACACCAGTGCCAGCAGGGAAAAGGTCAGCACGGATATGGCCATCCTATGGGAACAACCAGTTAGAAACCTTAATTTTTAAAATTGTCCTCTTTCTTCTTCTTCCACGGCCTTTATTCAGCAAGTGAAGAAAGCGCTCAGTGACGCAGGCCATTGGAGGTTTTTTACCCCTGGCCATGAAGATGAGAAAAGGGAAAGTCTTCAGATTCTGGTCCGCCAAAATGCTTTGTGAAAGCCCACACTAGTGAGAAATTTCTCACCTCCGTGGAATCACTCTAAATGTACAGCTTGAGACTGAAGGCAGAACAAAGAGGGGTTCTCCAGCGCATCCTTTATTTTTTGTTATAAAGGGTGTGTTGGAGTCTGTGAAACTGTTGGATGTGTGCTTCAGGCAGTCATCTTCTTGAATCCTCTATTCCTTTACCCCAGATTACAATGGTAAAGCTATTTTTCTTTAAAATGCAATGATAATCATCTAATTTTATAATTATATTATACATATAATTACATTATACACACATTATACATATATACAGCACTTTCAGTACTCATGAAGCCCACAGTAGACTTGTAGCCTGAGTGTGTAAATATAAGGACTATAAATATAAATATATTATATAAAATATAAAATATAAATATAAGGACTACAAGGAAATATAAGTAAATATAAGGACTTGACAACTAATTAAATGTGCATTTGTGGAAAGCTTCAGTGCAGTTGACCCGTCTGAATGAAGCTCTCCTCTTTACACTGGAAAGACAACATTAAACAGATTTACACTCCAACAATTCTTTAGAAGAGCTTGATTAAGTGACTGAATAGTACAGTGCTTGCTATATCTGTTTTGTTTTAGTCTTTTTGGAACTGCAGACTTGTCAGTTGTTGCATTTATATTTTGGCATGAAAGCACTGTTAATTCTCTGCAATCTGAGGTTCAAATTGCACTGTCTTTTCATGAAATACATTTTAAAAGTTGAACAGTTTTCCTTGACTTAGGTTGCAGTTGGTCATTAAGTAATGGTGGTGGGTCCCAAAGTCTAACCCGTTGAGAACAACTGCTTCAGAAGATTCGGTTTATGAACATGAAACACTGAGAACATTAAGGTTTTTGGTTAAATTAGAGCGTCTAGCCTTCAGAGAGTTTCCTGTTTACATCATTGTTGTCACCTGGCAGCATTGATGGTGGCAGTTTCTAATTAATCTCTTACGATGGATCCGGAAGTCCTCTTATCACTTGTGTTTTTAGTATATATATTATTAGAGATGATTATTATATGATTGCATTATAATATTATTGTATTTCTCTATTTTCTGTGACATTTTTGAACTTTGAGTTCATGAGTGATTGACATGAACTGTTCTGCCATTACAAATCTAAAATATTTTAGTCTTTGTTTATTTGTGAATGTCCCTCATTATTTTTACCCTTATTTTTCTGGATAGAGAATGAATTTTATTGAGAATGTAGTTACAATAAGAGAAGAGAGCTGCATGAAGAATAGGGGAAAAACAGGGCAGGCTCAAAGGCACTCAGATTCCAGCCAACGGTGATGGGTAACGGACAGTTTCAGGCCACCAGTGTTTACCCAGGGTAGAGGACCTGCAGCATCCAGTTTTAATGAGCACATTTCAAAGCTTACAATGAAATGACAAGTTAAACTGTAACTTAGGAGACAGCTGACTGATGAAAACGTCTGCCTTTGCTCCATCCCCAAGGAATGTGCTGTTTTCCAATTCACTGAATGGCGTCTCCTCGCCTCTCTGTCGCTTAGCTTGATTTATTCTCATCTGTTCTGCAGCAAATTACCTGCATCCTCATCTCAGTCATCACTTGTCATCATTTCACCTTTGTCTAAGTGAAATTCTTTCAGTGGGATTATTGCTAATTGGGTATTTGAGTACTCTTACTTTTTATACCAGTTTTCTACTTTCTTTTTTTTAAATTAATCTTTGCGTTTTGATTATAAACACTCTCTTGTTGGACCTGGATTTGTGCACTAGTGAACATTAAGTGTAATAATGCTTTGACCAGTCTCTCACCATTTTTTTAACCTCCATATATCCCTCCAGCATGGAGCAGACCCAACTAAGAAGAACCGCGATGGGAACACACCTCTGGACCTGGTGAAGGACGGAGACACCGACATCCAGGACCTGCTGAGAGGAGATGCCGCGCTGCTGGATGCTGCCAAGAAAGGCTGCCTGGCCAGGGTACAGAAGTTATGTAGCCCCGACAACATTAACTGCAGGGACACGCAGGGACGCAACTCCACTCCACTGCACCTCGCAGGTAGGATGTTTGCAGGGACAAAGACACATTCACATGTTCTTTTGATTAAATCATAACTACTTTCTCTCTGATGAAGTTTGCTGGGTTTAACCAGAGTTGTGATAACTTGATGGCATATCAGAGAATTTTCATGTGTCTTATTTTAGATACATCTGATGAAATTCTTGTATCTTTTACACATATTTACATCAAGTGTGTATTTTAACAATCTTTTTTTTTCATATCCAAAAGGGAAATTTACCTGAAACGATGTCTTAAAAGAAAGTATCTGCATTTTAACTTGATTTTTTTAAATTCACTTTTTCAACTCATAACACACATCAAAACCGTATATTGGGGAAAACATAAAAAAAATGAACTAGTTCCTAGCAGGGCCTGTTTTTTAAGGTTATTATTGGGAAATGGCATACATAATTTAAAAACTAGTATATATTGGCAAGTACGAAATATTTGAATACATTTGGTTACAAAATAAAGATAATATGAGATTGCAGAAAAACTGTAAAATTACCTAGACATTACCGGTAGCAAATGAGGGAGCACAACAATAATTTTTAAAAAATGTCAAAATAATTGCTATTTTAAGCCTCTGACAAGATTCAGAAATGTTATTCCACTTAAGTGATAGTTTGAATCAGGTACAAATCAAAGTACTTTTATCTCTGTAAGTGTAATGAAAGTGCTTTAAAAAAAAAAAACAGTTTTTACAGATGTCTCCATCTAATCCTCTGTCCAGATACAACAGTTTCCCGTGCAGTCAAAACATTTTTGCACAACAGCATTTCTAGAAAAATGTTTTCCTACAATCACACAAATCAGACCTTATATCCTCGTACTGAAGTCTGACCATTAGAGGGGAAAAGTTAAACTTTTCTTGACACAAATTTTCTGGTACACAAATTTACTGGTACAGAGGGGTTTTTTTAGATATCTGTTTTCATCCCTCTGTAAATCGGAAAAGGCTGTCATATTCCCAAGAAAATGAATTTTCTCCATGTTCACTAGAAAAAAAAAAACAATAAATCTGACTATAAATGATTTATGAACAAACTCCCTTGAAAGATCTGCAGAAGTAAAGAAACATTGATGACCTTTCTGGCTCAGAGTACAAGAAAAATACATCCCAAGAACAAAATAAAGGCTTTAAAGATATGATTTGTAGTATCCTATAAATTTTTTTTGGAAAAGTATTTGTAGCTAAAGATTGAAACAAAAACATGATAGCTGACACTATGAATGTTTTTCATTTTGAACATTTTCCTAAATTCTGTATTCACACAAATGAGCTATTATTTTTATAAACTATGTGGTCTCATCCATCACAGATAGAAGACAATGAAACAAACACCCGTCTGTGTCCTCTCCATGGCTTTCGTTTGTCTAGTCTGTACACATAGTTTGTTTTTGGTGCCAATCACTCTGATTGATTCCACTTTGAACCAAAGAGCAGCCCTCTGCTTCTGGCTCTGTGTTCAGCCACGGAAAGGAAATAAAAAGACAGCTCAAACCTCTGTTGACTGACAGCGCTGACTTGTACGACTCCTGGAGTATTTATTCAGCATCGTGATTTTAAGAGGAGGTCATTATTATCACGAGTTAATGGCATTGTGAAATATGAGCTCCCTAATGTCGCTAATTCATCTTTCATCTTTATGTTTGACCAGACTGATGGCATTACTTAATATGCAGACGTTTAAAAGTCCTATCGATCATTTTGTCTAACTCATGGTAACAAACTGAACAAGAGCATTTCTGCTTTGTTAAACCGAGTGGAGTTTTAGAGTTTGTTTTGTTCACATTTCGAGTAAGCGACGGCTTGTTCACAGCATGTGGGCATAGATGCTTCAGGGCAGCAGCCTGTTATACTCTTTTTCACTTAAAATATTAACAGCCGACATTAATATTAAGTCATAAACACGTCCTAATTTACCAAAGGATCAAAATTCACACGTGTGACACTTACAGATGAGAGTTGTTGACCTACAACGGTGCAGCATCCCACACAAGCTCCATGAAGTTTTAATGTCCAGAGAGCCGGGGTAATGTTTGTTCCCTCAGGAGAACTCAAGTGCTCGGCCACGTAAATACTCAGGTCCTTCGTCGTCGTGACATCAATTTCAGAGATAACAGAAACACCTCACAGAACAACATTAACGCTGTAATCACCCATAAACAAAAATGAAAACAATCATCTTTGTACTAACCATACAACCAGGTTTAATTATTTTTCTGGATGATAATTTAATCTGCTACAACAGAAACATTTTGTTTTGTTTATGTGGTTATATTTATCCAATTCTTCATGATTCATGTTTAGTTCGCCACAAATTAATTCAATATAAACAGCATCAACACTGCACACATCTTTTTTTTTTTTTGCCACCACGATGAACTTTGAACTGAACAAGAGTCATCGTTTTTTATTATTTTATATTTTAAAAAAACAGTCTTGTTTTTGTTGTCAAAGTAGCTTTTTTCATGTTTTTGAAGGACAATAAATCATTTCTTTATAAGAAAATATATCTTGCAGCTTGACTCAGTTTTGAAGTTAACAGACTGCTGAAAAGCACTTTGAAGGTTTTTCTTTTTCTTTCTTCAGTCGATCTAACCACTTAAACATCCACTTATCCTCTCCTTTAATCTACTATCTTGTGAAAGGAAGAGATGATTATGTGTTCTGTTAAGTTGCTTGTCATGTAGGCTGATGTTTCATTTTATTTTCTCTCTCATTTCTTTGCTGTATTCAGCTGGCTATAACAACTTGGAGGTGGCCGAGTATCTGTTGGAACATGGAGCTGATGTGAATGCACAAGATAAAGGAGGATTGATCCCTTTACACAATGCTGCTTCATACGGGGTAAGGCTCCCAAATCGCAGGCTCGCCTCCCCCTCTGCAGTGGTTCCAGTGTATTTTAATGTGTGACATTGATATCCACTCACAGATAGTTTTAAGACCTTTGGTGTTATTCATTGCTGCTAATTAGTTAGCGGGTGTGTTGTCCTTGCTTGTGTTTGAGTGACTCATGTCGAAACTCCCATGTTGCTACTAAAAGAGTCATGAAACACATGTTTGCATGAAAGCTTAATGAGCTCTGCGTCCCGGGAACACACGTATACACACTGGGACGTCTCTTACTGTTACACAAGACAGGAAGTAAGGACAAATGAAGCAGAAACTGAAGAAAAAGAAATGAAAGACAAGTGGGGATAAAATGAGTCATGAGAGTGATTTATTCTTTATGCTCTACAGTTTTTTTTTCTGATCAGTTTTATAAGCTGTAATTCACCATATTTTGTACTGATGATGTTTCTTCCTCCACCAACATCTTCCTCACCTCTCTGATCTCATTCTGTTCTGCTTTTCATCTTTGCTGTTCTTTCTCTGTCCTCTCCATCTCTCAATGTCTCTTCTCCTCCTCCTCCTCCTCCCCCCTTCTTCTTCTTCCTCCTTCTTCTTTTTCTCCTTTGGCTGCTGCTTCTTCTCCTCCATTTCCTTCTCCTCCTACTTCTCCTTGTCCTCCTACTTCTTGTCCTTCTCCTCCTACTTCTTCACCTTTTCCTCCTCCTCAACCTCCTACCCCTTCCTATTTCTTCCTCATTCTTCTTCTCATCCTTCTCCCTGTCCTCCTTCTTGTCCTTCTACTCCTTCTCCTTCTCCTCAACTTCCTCCTTTTTCCTCATACTTATTCTCCTCTTCCTCCTCCTCCTCCTCCTACTTCTTTTCCTTCCTCTCCTACTTCTTCTCCTTCTCCTCCTTCACCTTGTCCTCTTTCTTGTTCTCCTCCTTCTCCTTCTTCTCCTCCTCAACCTCCTCCTTCTTCTTCTCCCTTCCTTTGTGTAGCATGTGGACATAGCCGCCCTGCTGATCAAGTACAATACTTGTGTCAATGCCACTGACAAGTGGGCCTTCACACCACTCCACGAAGCGGCGCAGAAAGGGCGGACTCAGCTCTGCGCTCTGTTGTTGGCCCACGGAGCTGATCCCACCATGAAGAACCAGGAGGGACAGACACCACTGGACTTGGCAACGGTAATATCAGACTGTCCTGAAGATCTTTCTCCACAACAATCCTAAAATTTTTTCATTAGAAGTCTCATACTTTTACAACGTGGGAAATAATCATCAGCTTGACCTAACGTTTGATTGGTTGTAATTAACTCTGCAGATAGTGGAGGACCATGAAGAGAACTTAGAACAGAGAGCTGCCTTATTTCTTGCACAATAATGAGATCTCCTAGGAAGTTTTCCTTTTTTAATGATTTAAGGCCCACGATTTGAGTACACTACAACAAGTCAATAAAGATTATTAAAAATATAACATAAGGAAAGGCTCCAATAAAAGTATGGCTAAAAAAAAAAAAAAAAAAAGAGTTAAAAGGTGGCTGACACTGCTGACCTGATTTCCTCAGGTTCCTCATTCCACAGTTTAGGACCTTTGATGGCAAATGTTCTGTCATTTCTTGTTTTCAGCCATCTGAAACAAATAAAAGTCCTCTATCTGAGGATGTCAGGGTCATGCGGGTGGAAAATGTCAAAACAATAGGAAGGTTAGAGGCCACCAGTAAGGGGTCCATAATTGGATTTTGTTTGAAATAAGTGAAGAGGAAGCCGTAGTAGCTGAGACGCGAGGAGATGAAAGCTTGTAAATATGGTACATGTCTTTATTTCTGTTGCAGGCTGATGACATCAGAGCCTTGTTGATTGACGCCATGCCACCAGATGCCCTGCCGAGCTGTTTGAAACCACAGGCCACAGTGGTGAGCTCCCACGCAAGTTTTAATAGAGTTTTCAGCAGATGAAGGGTGTAAAAAGCAGAGCCGTAACCGAAAATATTTAATTTAGATCTCAAGCTGAAAAGATGCTTAGTTTGTTGAGTTTGCATGTAAAATCTGAAAGAAAGAACCTTAAAATGTAAGAGATAAAAATAGTTGGAGTGTACCAGTGGTTGAAGTGCAAAACTATTTTTATGTGTAAGTTTTGAGATTTATTTGATTAAATTCTCTCTCACAGGTGAGTGCAAGCGTTGTGAGTGCAGGTGCATCAGCGGGTGTGGTCATCTCGCCCTCTCCATCTTCCTCCTGCCTATCAGCAGCCAGCAGCATAGACAACTTAGCCACACCCCTCAGTGAAATCACCGTGGCTGGGGCCACCGGCACCGCAGATGGAGCAGCGGCGTCCGACAGGAAGGAGAGTGAAAGTATGCACAAACGCGCATAAATGTCTTCAGTCAGGTGCAGCGTGTTATACACAACACGATTAACGGCTTCTTGTGACTCTGCAGCTCTGCTCGACATGACCATCAACCAGTTCTTGAAGAGTCTGGGGCTGGAACACCTCCGAGACATCTTCCAGCGAGAACAGGTGCGCAAAACAGAAATTCAAGGGAGACTTCTGATTCTTCGGTCTTGTTTCTAACTGATCCTTGCTTTAATTTAACATCAGTCAAGTCAGCATGGTGCTCTCAGCCCATGACTGTTGCTCAGATTGAGAAGAAAAAAAAAAACTCAATATACGAGCCCTTTTCCCACCTGGGATCAATAAAGTAGATGTGATTCTCAATGAACTATAAAAATACTGGTCATCCTGCAGGTTTTTATGTTGCGCAACCAAAATTTTAATTAGTCCACAACATATACTTACTATGGTTTATTTTTATGGCTACGGCTGCAAACCTCATGGCACTCCCATCTGCCTCAACTGTAATTTGTTTTTAGTGCTAATTAGTTAATTTTATCTTGCTAAAAAGAGACAGGAGTGGAAAGTGATGACAGACAGACAGATGGATGCAAAGAGAAGCTGGCAGGTTGAAAAACAGAGTGTGTTGGTGTGTGTTGGGTTTTTTTTCCCCTAAAGCAAACTCTTCATTAATATTCAGATAGTGATTCATAGGTGTGTTGAGGTGGATCTCAGCTCATAGTTTATATTTTATTTGATAAACTTTTTAAAAAATGAAAAAAAGATGGCAAAATAAAAAAGTCACTTGAATGCTGCAAAAGATGACCAATAAAATAATTTTTTTATAATCTTTTTGAGATTTATTCATCTTGATTTGCTCCTTTTTATTCACAAAAATAGATACCAAATACTATGTTTGTGCTAACTTAGTCAAAATATGGTAAAAATCTGGAGAAATAAATGCCAGTTATTCCACTTCTGGTTTGCTTGTAATACAGCAAAAAAGATCCACATCTTGCTTTTGTTTTTACCAAAATACAACTAGCTTATATTAGTTTGTTGCCTGGTCAACGTCATTAAATACCCAACAAAGTGTTCAGGTTTTGATGATTTACTCCTGCTGTCTATGATCAGTACAATTCAGAGAAAAGTTTTCTGCAGATGGATCTCCTCTCTGATCTCCCTGAACAAACTCAGAAAGCGGCGAAGGACCTCGTCGTCAAACATTTGCATATAAATTGTGTGATTATCGCCACCCTTTCGCTGGCCTTTCCTTCCTGCATTTTCTGTCTTTCATGAATATTTGTCAGACCTACTTTCTTTGCAGTATGTCATAGATCATTAAACTCATCATATTAATGGATGGCAGTTTTGAAGATCAGCTTTAGTGTGAACTGCTGTCGTCACTGTTGGAATGCATGGTGGGGGGGAATGTGAGACAGAATCTGATTTATTTCATGAATCTATGATTACACATGCGAATGGAGAGGTTTTCCCGTGTCATCATTAAATGTTCTTTTCTCATCACTGCCTATTTTCGGCGTCAAATCAAACCACAGGCGAAACTAATGAGACATGTTTGATCTTTCTGGGCAGATTTCACTGGACGTCTTGGCAGACATGGGTCATGAGGAGTTGAAGGAGATCGGCATTAACGCTTACGGTCACAGGCACAAGCTCATCAAGGGCATCGAGAGGCTGCTCGGAGGCCAGCAGGGTCAGTAAATAAACACATATGCAGCTTCAAAAGTGTGACAGAGAAAAAAAAATACAAGAAAGAAGCCAGGAAAACCAATTGATTGGCAGTAATGTGTAATTTGATATTCCCATTATAAGCAGCGCACCTAAAGTGTCTCCTTTTTTCTTTTACGTCTGCTATTCTCACAGTCACCAAATATAATACAGGGGAGGGGTTTTAGCTCATGATAGGTGGTAGATAGGTTTTTGTAGTTGTGATTTAGTTAGTTGGTCTCTTTTGCAATTATCCTCAGTGTTACTGTTGTGATATTGAATTAACTTCAGCCCTCCAGGGCTTTCATGGAGTTTCTCAGGATTGTTATTTCTCCATGCATAGCTTCATTGTTTAGTTACAACGTGGACCTCTGGCAGAGTTTGGGGTTCTGAGCGATATAAACCTGGTATCCATTCATACTTATGTGAATTGTTTGTTTTTTAATTTCCCCCAACCACATCCATCCTTCATGATGGTGTCACTGCCGTGCTTGACAACTGTGATGGTTTTGGGCAGGTTATTAGCGAGATGGACCAACCAGCTATACCCTTACAGCTTATAGAAATAATATTTAATTTCACATTTAAAAAAAAAAAAACTACGAAAAAAAAAAAACAGTCTACCAATCATGCTTCTCGAGGTCCATGTCAACATGACACTTAGTTACATTTGTAGACATGTAGATGTCAGGCTACATTGTCAAGTTCCCATGGTGTAGCTTTGACGTGGAAGTGGAAAGCCTGATTTAACCCTAAAAGCCTGATTTATACTTTTGTATCAAAGCCACGCCATAGCTGCGGAGTTGAGCATCAGGCGTTTTTGCAGACATTGCAGCAAACTATTGTTGTAACTGCCTTGAAAGTGACAACTACTAAATAGTGGTGGAAAATTCAAAAACAAAGAAGAACAAATCCACCAATCACATGTTGTTGCTTTTGGAGAGGGGTGGACGTCAGCCCTACGCCATAGCCTACGCCATCAAGTTCATACCTGCACTGTGACTTTGATGCAGAAATGAGGCTTAAATCTGGCTTGACTCCAGATGCTCCACTTTACCCTGCCTGTACTTTTTTCTCATCTCTCTTTTCAGTCCTCTGCACTGTGACTAGACTTGGAAATATTATTAATAAGTATAAGATCTGTAAGTGTATATCCAACCCTGCGGGACGTAGTCACAACAGGAAACGCAACCCGAGATTGATTAGACGAATAGTGTGAATATCTTCAAAGTCATTCAAGCTGAAGTCCAAGGTTGAGGTACATCACCATCTGACGGCATCATCTGTAACGTTTTGAGCAACAACGGGCTTCATGAATGCAGACTCAGGAGGATTTCTTTATTAAAAGAAAAATACAGGGGAAAAAGCCAGACTCAGTTCAAAAGCTTGTTAACAAGTCACATCAGTCCAAAAGGAAAATGTCTTTTGGACTGATCATACCAAGTCACATCAGCTCTCTATTGAATAACTGAAGCTTTTAAAGAAAAGAACAGCGTACTTACTGTGAAACATAGTGGGGGACCCAGTTATGTTCAAGGGTAATTTTTCTGCATCTGAGAGTAGAGGTCTCAAATGTGTACAGGGCACAACAAATTCTCAACACTATCACAACATCCTGGAGTGACACACACAAACCAGGCTGAGGGAGCTCAGGCTCAGTTGTAGGTCATTGATCCTCCAACAGAAGAACAACAGCCAAAAACTGTGTTCTTAAATGGCTCTCTTTGAGCCATCATCTTAATCCTGTTCAACATCTATTTGAGGATGTGGAAAATGCAGTGTGGAGGCCGTACCCTTCACAGGAGAGACTTCCAAAACCGTTTGCTCAGGAAGAGAAATAGCTGCTGGCAGATGCAGAGGTCACTTTCAGAGCTACAGGGATTTGTCAATAGTAATGCATTCTAATATGAGTACTTCTGTCAGTGTGTTATTTTATGTTTTAGTCTTTGCTACCTTTTCAGAAATCTGGTTTTGGATGTATTTCTTGGAATATGTCCATAAATCAACATGAAGTGTCATCAAACATCCCGATGTTTGCAGGTGGAAATCCATACCTGACGTTCCACTGCTCCAGCCAGGGCACCGTGCTGATCGACCTGGCGCCAGATGACAAGGAGTTCCAGTCTGTGGAGGAGGAGGTAACTGAACACACCTCCTCAAACACGCAACTTAATTTACAGAGAAACAGCCACTTATCACATTCATGTTGATAATAGTTTTTGACTTCATCAACCATAGAAACTTCAAGCAGTGTGATTATGCATTTCAAGATTTCTCTGGGTGGGTATTCAGTTTTAAATGTGTACATGCGCATCATTAAAGTTACTAATGTTGCACAGAAAAAGGCTCCATATTTGCAGAAGTGCTCCACTGACTGTATTACTGATATAAATAAGAATCAGCAATTGAAGAAGGCAGCTGATATCAGTGTGAATGAGCTCAAAGTAATGAGACCTGGCAGATGTTAACAAAAATTTAACAGGTAATTTCAACTATAATTCTTAGTTAAAGACTTGGGGAAAAAAAAAATTACAAGGTCTCCACCGTGCTTTTGAAAGCAAGAAAAAGTACGTGCAGCCATTTAGTGAGAGCCAACAATCACTTTGCGCACATCACAGCTTCGTTTCTGCATAAGGCTCCGTCAGTTTGTAAACCAGCCTGCTGCAGTTCCTTTATTGCTGCTGATGCTTCACATTTTTAGCTGAATGGTTCAAAATTTCCCATAAGCATCGTCAAGGTATCTGATTAACAGAATCACTGCTGAATGTACATACTGAGTATATGGATCTCGTTTCAACTGAAACACCACTTAGCACACATATTTCACCTGCGCTGTGGAGAAATGGCACACATACTTAGTATATGTGTGTGTATCAGGTGAAGAAGAACCTAGATGAGGTTAAAGGTTTTACCCAAGTGGAGACTATTTGCTTGTGACTCGTGTAATTTTGATTGGTCCACACCTGCTGATGTCATCCTCAGCTGCAGAGTACGATCAGAGAACACCGCGATGGAGGCAACGCAGGCGGGGTCTTCAGTCGGTACAACATCATTAAGGTTTGTGCCAAAAACACACATGTGCACACTGTGCAGATGTACTGAAAATCAGGAAATTGAGCTTAATTAACATAAAATTGGATTTGAATTCTCATCCCTCCCTGTCTTTTTCCTGCAGATTCAGAAGGTGGTGAATAAGAAGCTACGAGAGAGATATGTACACAGACAGAAGGAAATTGCAGATGAGAATCACAATCACCACAATGAGCGCATGCTCTTTCATGGTAAATAAATGCATGGGGGAAATATAACCACATAAATTCACATCCACATTTACTCTCTGCAAGTGAAACCTTGAAAATCCTGCTGGAGATGTGGTGGGAGGAGCATTGTAAGGGCTCTAAACATGACCACGTGACTTTTGAAAAAAACATTTTTTTTGTTGTAATGAATAAGAAAAATCCAAACGTACTGAAAGTGGAGCTAAAAATCAAGAAAAAAACAAGCAGAATTTGTCGAGTCTGGTGTCACATTCCCTGGAGCTTTCATTCACTCTCTGCTTTGACAGAAGTAAAATGCAGCTTGGTCAAGGTTCAGCCATTCATGCGCATGGAGATTAACTCAGCTCAGCAATGTTTTCATTCTTCCAGCCTGACTGTAAGCTTGAGCAAATCTCATTTATCATTTGTCCCCTTTCAACCACACGACTTACTCAAGACACAGCCCCGGGGACTGCGGTTGAGGTTAGTTTCTTTGAAAATGCTCGCTGCAGAGTCAAAAATCCCAGGAAATAATCTGGTTTCTCTGATGCCTGAAATTGCTTGACTGGCACCAGTGATCACACAATCAACTAAGATCTCCCAGGATAACACTTTGTCCAAAAGTATCTCTCTATCCTCTCCCTGCATGCTTCAAACTTCCTGTGCGTCATCAGAGATAGGATTGTTGAAATTTTTCTCCCTTCAGCTTGGATTAGTGGTCATTTCAGCAGTCAACTTCACTGTGTGAGTTTTAAATCTGGTTGCATCTTTTCTCATCATGCTATCATTCCTGCTAGGTTCTCCCTTCATCAATGCAATCATCCATAAGGGCTTTGACGAGCGTCACGCCTACATTGGTGGCATGTTCGGAGCGGGCATCTATTTTGCAGAGAATTCCTCCAAAAGCAACCAGTATGTATATGGGATTGGTGGAGGAACAGGATGTCCCACTCATAAAGACCGCTCCTGCTATGTGTGTCACAGGTGAGTGTTTTTTTTTTTTTTTTCCCCCTCAAACTTCAAAACTCTGGTTTAGTCAAGTTTTTTTTTTTAATGTAAATTGACCCAAAAAGAAACAGCTTTGTTCATTCTTTTAACAACCCTGGTCTGTGCAACTGCAGACAGATGCTTTTCTGCCGGGTGACGCTGGGAAAGTCGTTTCTTCAGTTCAGTGCGATGAAAATGGCCCATGCGCCTCCCGGTCACCACTCTGTCATCGGGCGACCCAGCGTCAACGGACTGGCATACGCAGAGTACGTCATCTACAGAGGGGAGCAGGTTAGTGCACGAAAGTACACACTGAAATTCTGTGATGGCTCAACACATCAATAAAACTGTTGCAGCAACCTTTAAGACGTTTCTCTGCTCAATCATGCTGCAGATGTTCCTGCATGCATTTGAAATTAAAATTATTAATAAATTATTTCAACATTTTTACTTTTTTCTTGTTAATATACAGTTCAAACCCAAACTGAAACACCATAATGGATTTTAAGTGAAATAATTAAGATGTTACCTAATTGGAGCATAATGAAGAGTAAAACTCACTTTTCTAGTGCTGAAATGCATCACTTGTTTTGTTTTTGATGGGTTTTTTTTTTTTTTTTTTTTTTTTGTGTCTTCAGGCTTATCCAGAATACTTGATCACCTACCAGATCGTGAAACCAGAGAGTCTGGCCACGCCTGCTGCCACGGCCGAGCAGAAGTCCTAAAACAAAGGATCTGACAACAGACAGAACATAGCAGACGAGAGCTGCTGACTAAAAAGACTAGAACTGAATAATTAAGTGTTTTAAAGTGTAGATCTGGACTTGAGGTGGGTTACAAGTCGTGACTTCTCTGCAGATGCGAAATGACACGTGGAAGCACTCCATGTGTCTAAACAGAAGAAGAAGAAAGAGGATGGAAAGGCGGTGTTTGAGGCAGGGGGCTTGGTACTCATTCAGTCTGAAGCTGTAGAAAGCAAAAATCTATCCTTAATTAGTCTCATTTTGAGGGGAAACGCATACCAGTGGGTCAGTGTTTCTGGATTTGTACTAGTGAGCTTTTGCCAGCTTGTTTTAATCGTTAAAACAGTTACAACAGAACACAGTTACAAGCCGAACCAACCCGTGCACTGCTCATGTATCCTACCTCCTGATTTAAATGGGTTGTTTTGATGCCATGTCCTCTTTTGCCTTTCTGCATCATCCACAACAACAAAACATCCCCAGGGCCGCTTTGAAAAGCAGCGATTGTCATGGTGCGAGAACAGAAATCTGAAGCATTTAACGTTGCAGTTTGACACATTTTCACCCAGTGAGGCTGATGTAAACAAGGCGCAGAAGAAGAAACCATGAAATGAGTGTGAACACAGATAAGTTAAAGAGATTACCAGAGACTAAGTATGCCCGGGAGCCAGTGAGCAGAAGTTTTAACAGGACACCACGAGACCACAATCCACGGCTGCTGCAAGCTGCACACTTTCCACTACACAGTCCACACGAGGACCAACCGTGTTCTGCAGCAAACATTTGGACCAAACAAGCTTATAAGCTGCTGCTGCCTGCGGCATCAAGCCCTTACTTTGTAGGTGTTACATATATGTTTGTTTTTTCTTTTTCTTTTTCAAAAGCTTATTTTTAGAGCAATTTTTGTGGGTTTACATGAGTTTTAGGAAAGAAGTAACACACAGTTTAGTGTTTTTCATGCCGACACAACCTAAACACATTTCTTTATTCTTATAGAAAGTTATTTTTCACATGACACCAACGATAACTTCACAACAACTGAAAACTAGACCCCCCCACCCCCCACAAGAACCACTAAATAGTTTGACAGTTTAATATTTAGACACAGTCATGTGCTATCTCACCTAGCCATTTATGTACAGATTACCAAAATAGATTTAGTCCAAGACCCCAGTTAACCCTGTACTGTTATCAAGGTTTAACAGTTCACCTTTAACGCATCACACAGAAGTGCTGCTCTTATTTGACTTACTTCTGTTTGTACCACTGATGGAAGGGTTTTGAAGACTTTTGAAGCTATTAAGGTGCGTGTGCTTTAACTAATACTGTAAGGTGAGTGTAAAGCACTTTCAGCTGCGCCAGTGAGTGTTTAAACTGCACAACTGAGAGTTTTTGCTGCAAAATTACGACTTACAATGTGGCCATGTAAGCCAGAAAGAATTATGGATATGAAGTGATCACTTCCTGCCATCGCAGGTTTGAACTGAATGTATGTACTGGAAATCACCTAACTTGGCTCTTTTTTTTTTTTTTTTTTTTTTTTTTAAATATACCATTCGCTTTAAAGTCCTATTTTGTCACTGATCCTAATGATTTGGGTGGGATTGTTTTCATAATCATATCAGTTGCAGATTAAGTTCTCCATATTTCTGGTGCCTCCCCTGATACTGTCATTTCCATTTGCAGCATCTTTTCATGTTTATCTTTATATTTCTCAGATGTCTGGTTGTTTACAAGAACCTGCTGCCTTCTTTGTGCCGTTTCTCTCTGGCTGTAACTGTTAGCGCCCTCTAGTGGTGCAACAGACTAACTGCTTGCACGTCATCTTGAGTGAAAGGATCAATTTTCAGTCATGTATTTTAGGAAGGCATTAATGTCAGGATTCAATCCTGCAAAGCTGTGCATTTCAGAGGCATATTTCATTTATGTTTTCTGCCTGTGAGCTGATTAAGTTCTCTCTGTGTGTGTATTACTGTGTTTACACTCCAGCATTAGGCAGTTGTGAATATTTAAGCTTTGTCACTCTATTTCAGCGAGCCATTCAATAGGCTGGTCACGGCCTGCAAAAATATATTTATATTTCTACAACTGGTTCTCTGCAGAGTAACTGCGTATGATGAAGAGGGTTATAGGAACTTTGTACATAAAATCTTAAAACCTTTCCTGTTACTACTGCAAAATATCACAGCAGCAAGATGGGCACTCCTCACACTACATGGGTTACTTTCAATTTGAGTTTGCGGTTGCTTTCTTACCACAGTGACCACTTTTTTTTCCGTTGATACTTTATTGTTTACAGTTATTTTGAGGTAATGACACTGTACAACACACGGGACCACGTCAGTTCAGATGCGTCTGAGTCCTCTCTAACCACATGTCAAATTAAACCACCTAAACCATTTTTTATTTTTATTTTTATCTTATTAAATGATAGCTGTCACTGATTTCAACAAGAAATTGTTGCCTTGAAAGCACTTAAAAAGTGATTTGGGTTATTAAATTGAAGTCAAGAATATTGAGCCTTTTTCTGCTCTGAATGGCACTGATATGAGGATCTGTTGTCAGCTTCTTCCATTCACACTGCCCTCTAAGTATGCATTATATATATATATATATATATATATATACATATATATATCCTATACATCCCATCAAATATATATCCCATACATTCCATCACTTCTTTTATATATTTATATATATATATTTATATATATATTTATATATATATTTATATATATATATTTATATATATATTCATATATATATATTCATATATATATATATATATATATATATAAAAAGAAGTGATGGGATGTTTCAATAAATTACAAATTGGTGCTTTCATGCAGGAAAAATTAAATATAAATTAAGTAGAGGGCAGAACAAATGGTAATTAGGGACAAAATAAGAAAACTAATAAGCCTGAAATTAGATTGTCACAGAGTGAAGTTTTCAAGTGGAACATGAAAGTTTTCAGTACCGCCTCTGGCCACATGGGGGCATGCAGCTCTGCTGTGTTGACACAGCCACCTTAATGCGCTACTGAGTGAGAGTGAGCCATCATGTCTTGTAATACCACTTTGTCCCACTAGAGGTGCACTTCACTGCATCTGACCAGGAGGTGACACACGAACGATCTTGGGATGTGCTGCCTCCTTGTGGCCAGAACTGGTATTACTTTATAGGGAGCTTCCAAACGTAATTAGATAAGGTAAAACTCACTATATTTTAAAGTTATTTTGGGAGCATCAGAAAATGTAACCTTCCTTTAAATTTGAGAACACCAAATGGTGATCTTTGCTAATGACTCTGGAGCAATGAGTTCAGATCAAATTCTTGCTGTCATTGGTTAAAATAGATTATCAGGTTAAACAACCATGACCACATTAAGGTGAACAGAACTGTACGATGTATCAACAAACATGGGCTTTGATTTAAATTAGACTGTAAAAAGAAAGTTCAGATGAGCTTTTTTAATGGGTCTGTAATGGGTGATTTTTCTTGTCTTTCCCATTGGACTTTTATTTTCTTTTATTTTTATGGCAATTATAAATATTTGCTTTGTGATTTAACTGGTCTGTCTGTAATTGTTTGTCTCAAAGGCCAGTTAGAAGTGTTGTTGTAAATAGGTTGAAGAGTGTGTGTCTGCGTCTAAAATCAGTCCACGCCTCACTTTGTTTTCATCAGTTATGTTTTATTTTGTTGTACAGACGGTTGTACAGAGCTGATGAACAGCAAACATGTGGAACAGAGAAACCTGTGTACAGAATAAAAACCTCAATAAAACAATTTGAACTGTCTTTTCCTTTTGCTTATTTTTATTTAGTTGTGCTTAAAAATTCAGCCACAAATTAGTTACTAAAAACGAAGCGCTTCCTGAATGAGATTTTCAGTTCAAATAAATTTATTGAACAATACAAAGTAGTTGGTTCAATATTTGATCATTCCTTATATATATATATATATATATATATATGTATATATATGTGTGTGTGTGTATATATATATATATATATATATATATAATGTTCAATAAATAAATTTATTGAACAATAA
>JAOWBL010000004.1:11514550-11535862 GCA_028564865.1 Zenarchopterus dispar
TATATATATATATATATATATATATATATATATATATATATAGATAGATAGATAGATGGATAGATATAGATATAAATATAATATGGCTTCAGCTTATGAAGATTAAGTACTTCTTGATTTAGTCCAAAGTGCAGATAAGAAGAGACCTAACAGGTCTGAAGAGTATTTCTTGCCTTTTGGGGAATAAAAACCAATTAGAAAGGACACCAGTCTGAGAAGCTGAAGTTGATGCCTAAAATACAACAGATCTTCTTCCCTGTAATGTTTTTACTGATTTTTGTTGCTTGAAGATAAATGGCAGAGGAGTCATTCGGCAGCTCAGGCAGGTCTGCAATACTCACTATAGTTCACAAAAGCCAGTTTACAGTTCTGTAATACATCCAACAATGGGTGTTCAGGTAAAATGTGAACACCTGGGTCTAGGTCAGAAAAGTAAAGCTGGTGTAAAAGTAATTATCCAACAATCGGTCATGGCTACCAAAATGTGATCCTTCTGGTTGCAAATAGAAATCTAAACATATTTTGTCCATAACATAACTATGTTATGGACAATGTGGAAATGCTGACTGATGTTTTATTTGATCACATCAGTCAGCATTTCCTTTTGTGGATGTATATGAGCTTGGATAATATTGAGTTTGTCTTAATCACCCTCATTTAAAAGCTTGTATGACATCAAAACCTGTGTCCATCTTCTATATACATTATAATAGCACACACATTACTGCTGTACGATATATACAGCAGCATGAAAACTTGTATCTTAACTATTTGAAATTAACTGGTTTTCTGCATTAATGTACCATAAAATGTGATCTGATCTTAATCTAAATTACATTAATAGACAAATCCAATGTGCTTAAACTGATAACACATAAGCATAAATTATTTTTTTATGTCTTTACCTATAAAGGTTGAACTCATTGGCAACAATGAGTTCGACCAAGCATTTTCCATATATCCAGATCCAGTCAGCACGATGCTCAAGAGAAATATTGGACCATTCCTCTTTACAGAACTGCTTCTACTTGGACACATTTGCAGGTAGCACTTTCATGTGGTTAAGATCTGAGTTTTGACTCAGCTGAGCCCAAAAGGCAGATTGACTCTTTCTGCCCTTCTTCCACTGGGTGGGTTTACTTCAACACATGGAGTCATTGTTCTGCTGCATTACCCCAACTTCTACTGAACTTCAGCTGGCAGCCTGCCTCCCTATTCCCTCCCTATTATCCTGAAGGATATCTTGATCAACTTAGGAATTATTTTTACGCTCCATGGCAAGTGGTCCAGACCTGGAAGCCTTGATGACTCGCGTATGCTAGGTTTATAGTGATGTCTACAAGACTTCTTTCCCTCATTGGGATTCCACATTGTGTCTCTGAAGCATGCTTGGCTGAGTGCCCACTTCTAGGAAGAGTAGTTACAGCAGTCGTTTGTCTTTATTTACACAGTTTTTCTAACTGTGGACTGATGGATGCCTAAACACTTCGAGATTGCTTTGTATTCCTTTCCAGTCATATGCAGATTAACTCCACTTGTCTGAATGCCTTCAGAGACCTCCTTTTGGCAAAGAAAACCTTAAATATTTATCTTGTATCAGCCAAAGTAGTTCTTTACCACACCCCCAAATTCATTAAACTAATTTGACTCTTGATGTGCAAACTACTGAGTCCAAGTGGCGTTCACTGAGACGATTCCTCTGTGGGTTCACTCATTTTTCATCCAGCTCCATCAATGTTTCATGGGTTGGGTTTAATAAAGAGATCAGAATTTATAATTGTGTTTTATCCACTTTTGTTCTACATTTGTCTGACATTTCTTGAAGCTGAACATCCGAGGAACACTGAAAATCAGAATGTGACCTTTCTGGAGCAGATTACTCAACCTTTAGATCACCTTATTTAAGGTTCCCTGAAGCTTACTGATTGCTGCAATTTTTCATTATTTCACTAATCATTGCCCTATAAAATTAAAGAGACGCCATGTGAGCAGTGAAAAAGATCTGGTGATCGTTTTATTTCCCCCCCTAAAAATGAAAGTGTAGAATTAGATTCATTAAAAATGGACTTCACTGACAGTATGTATGGATATCATAAAGTTACAATTGGCTGCTCTTTAGAATGCAATATTAAAGTGAAATAGTGCAAAAAAAAAAATAGAAAGTTAAAAGAGTAATTCATGTAAAATCTGTGTTTCAGAGATTAAATGAATAGCACTATTTGAGACTAAGATATCAGATAAATTTACAACAGCAGACTTGGCATTCTGACTTTCTGTGGTAAACTGGAAAGCTTTGAAATACAAACATTTGTTATAAAAATGTAAATTGTAGATAACTGTGCAAAATTTGCCACCTAAAAAGGATAAATAAATAAAACAACTTCACCTTATGTGCAACCAGAAGTGTTGCTTAAATAACGAGTGTGATGAAAGAACTGATGCATAAAGTAAAGGTGTATGGTGTGTTATTTATAAATGTGTACAGTCATCTGCTGATCTGATGAGGTGTGATGAAGGATCTGGTCTCTGCACAGTCATGTCAGATAAACTGTGGTTGTTTATATTTTTAGCAAATGTAGCCTAAAAGACATGCTGAAAATTGTGAAAGTTTATTTGTACTTTCCAAGAGACTTTAGTGTTGTTTCTGACACATTGCTATTTTTTTTTTTTCCCAAATAGCTAAATTTGAGATGCTGGCATATGGTGCTGTCAAGTTCACCATCAAGTTGCAGATAAAGTCAAGATGTAGAGTGGGACATGCCTCTATGGTCCATTTATATTGTTACAACAGTGTAAAAATGTAATGTACGTTCAGAATTATCTTTACATGTTAATGATAAAATAAGGTGGTGGGCCGGATTTGACCCGAGGATCTGGAGTTCGATAGACCTGGCCTAAAGGTAAACCCAGAGGCCATTTCTGCCTGTATGAGAACATGATAGGGTGCTGTGTCAAAACAATGTTTCCAGTGTTGTGGTAAAGTTATGGATTTTCATAAAAAGAAGAAAAAAATCTAATGAAAGAAAGTCTTATGAGATTAGGCAGTTTAAAGATACAAGGGAGGCAAAAACATGTTTCTTCCTGATGGAAAGAAGCCAGTATCCCTTTTAGAGGCCTGAAAGCCAATTTTTCTGTGACACCTCAATAATAATGAATTTATGTCCATTATTAATAGTTAAATGTATAGGAAATTATGAAATACAAATATGATTTTATAATAGCTATAAAACTGATGTGCCCTGTGATTAAAAAGAATCAGCTCTAAAATGACTGCCACTTTTCTGAAATTATGTTTGCAGTTCAGTCTCGTTTAAAGATTGTCGGTACATGGAGTGAGCAGAATGAGCAGTTACGTGTTTTCGCCAGTAGATGGCGCAGTGAGGTCACGTTTAAACGTTATTTAACACAAGCGTATCCCTGACAGTTAAGATGACCAAACATAAAGGGGAAAAAACTGAAAAAAAAAAACAAAAAAACAAAAAAAAACACGACGCCCTCAGCTTTATAGCTTCTTATTGTTGGAAGCATTTTACTTTAAGGTTATTTTTGTGTATCATATCTCCAAAAGGCGAAAAGCGTTCCCTTTGCCTCCTTCACATTTTTTTTTAAAGCAATGAATCATTTAAAGTCATACTGTGATATCCAGATATGACTCATTATGTCCATCTCTGTCGACTGTTATTTACTGAATTCTTATATAATTAACTGGAAGCTGGTACAACTTCTGCGATATGTAGTTTAAAAAATTAAATAACCTCTAATTGCATATTTAAGGTGTTTACATGAGTCATTACTTGAACCCACACCTACATCATCTGATGCATTTATATTTCGTTTCTGCTCTCTGCCTATTTTAACATGAAGCCATCTTGCAGGTAGGAATAATAAAAAAATCATCAATTTAACTGATTTAAATCAAGTGATTACAGTTTCTCTTTGCGCATTCTGTCACACACCATCATACACAAGTAAACGCACAAGTAGCTTACTTAAGAATATTGTTTATTCAACAGCAAATCTTCAGTAATAAATAACTGCACAGATCATTCATTCCACAATAAAACAGAGGGGAAACTGTATCGTCTTAGAGGACTGGTATTGCCATGATGGTTGAACAGCATCGACTCGACAGAGACACAGCCCAGCACAGTTGGACACAGAGAGGCAGACAGACAGACGGGTAGGTAACACACAGATGTGTACAAAGTATTGCATTTTTCACGGATTGGCTCTCTTTTTTTTCCCTCTCTTACTCTGCATGTACAAAATCAAGTTAGTCTGGCATCATCATGACGTGCAAATCAATCAAATTACAAATACAGTATTGCATCACTTCAAAGTGCTACAGAGACAGGTACCGACAATCTTTCAAAAATGGAGGTTTTTATTTTCTTTGAACCCTTTTGTGTGTCTGTTCGTGTTGGTGTTTATGCACTTCTTGTACATCAGGACTAAAAAAAGGTTAAAGTACAAAAGTTTTATTTTGTTCTTTCACTTTCAAGAGTGTACAGCTTGGCCGTAAGCTTATGCGAGATTTGAGTTTTGATGATGCCCTCGAAAGTCTCTGCTTTTGTTGTGCTTGACTTGTTTGTACAGCAGACTGTGTTTGAAATCAGATGCACACTTTTTTTTATCTACCACTCTGCCATCTGTAAGATCAGACAAATAACTTGTTTTTCCTTTTTTTCTAAACCTCATGTTTTGCTGTCTCACTGAAACAGGTGAATCTGTGGTATAAGAGGGTATATGTTTTGCAGTGAACCGGAAAATGTTTAAAAGAAAAAAAAAAAGATTAAAAACATGCGTGAACCTGGCGCAAACTGTTTTATGGGTATATGTGTTTAAGAGAATATGGAGAATATTTTGCTGTTTTGATATTATAGTCTGTCCTGCAATAGTACGATGGGTTTAAAAAAAAAAAAAAAGGAACCACCCTACTGGCAAATCCAGGGATTCCTAAAACCAGGGTATACATTAAATTAAGAAAAGGTCCAAAACATCTTAAAGGTCCATTTGCTGATTGTTAGTTAACTTAAATGATAATAAAATGAAAAAAAAAATCTGAGGCACCAAATAGCAGCCGGTGTTTTCTGTTCATTTCAGTATGATCTAAAAATCAATCTTCCTTAGAGGAATTGAAAACTAGGTGTTAACATTTTGGAAAAGCTCATCAACAGAGAAGATCCTGCAATTTATATTTGATTAAAATTACATAACCACTAGAATTATCTAGTGGTTAAGCAGCTGTTTTCCGATGTGTCTGATCTAAAAGGGGGGTCTTAAAGTCCAGCTGACTAGTCAAAACAAAACAAAATGAAATAAAATAAATAAAATTACTTCTTAGTCTTCTCCTAAGAAGGTCTCCTTGACCCCACTGGAAAACATGAGGCTAAGGAAAATTGATAGGAGAAATTTACAAGGAGAAAAGACGACCCTTTTCAACCAGAATCTGAACACCTGAAGCTATAATGTGAATCTACAGTAGAGAAGCTACAGCTGTTCAAAAGAATATATTCTTCAAAAATCATATTAGAGAAGACATAATCAGAAAAAAAAAAAAAAATTGTGACTGAAAGCATGTTTGAGTGTCTAGAGTAACTGCCAACTCAAAAAAATCTTAAGACAGCCCAACCTGCACCTTTGATCTGAAAACAAACTGTACATTATTCAGAGTGTGGTTCAGATTTACAGGGAACTGTGACATCACAGACCAAGACCAGAGTACCATTATCCAGCTTCCCCCTCTGTACAGCCACCCAGCTTCACATCTGACTTAGACTGCTGTTCCTTGGAAGCGGATAGTGCAAAGGTGTCACATTAATTTCAAACAAGGCACACCCTGTGAAGAAGTGGGTGGAGCTAGTTTAAATGACAGACTCCACCCCCCAAACCCAGCTGCTATGCACAGAGCTGTAAAGAAAAGGTTGAAAAAGGAACTGTTGAACTGTACCTCTGAAAGTACTTTGCCTGGTTCATTTTTGCAGAGAATATTTTTGTGGTTTCTATCCTAGAGGAAGCACTGAACTTCCTTTCTTTAACTTTTTAGATAGTTTTAACAGCTCTTACCAAACCTGCTAATTAGATATTTCTACTTGTTTCACTCAGTTAGGGAACTTTCTCAGCAAATTAGACTATTCTACCTTATGCTTGGAAAAAGAATAAAACGGCAAAATGTCCCCACTTGGTAAAAACTGACCTCGACCAGTTCATTCAACCTTTTTCAGCCCTTTCATTTCAAAACATTTTAACGTGATGTAGCAGAGGGGCTTTCCTAAAGTGTGTCAGGGGCTTGCTGAGGGGTTTCCCAGTCCATTTACAAGGGCCCTGGCCTTTATTTGGCATCTTATTTATTTATTTAGTCCCTTCAGTGAGAAGACAAGGAGCAGAAAGGCGACGGTGGGGGTTGGGGAGCCTGAGGATGAGAGGGAGAGATGAGAGGATGAGGCGGAGGGATGCAATAAAGGGATGAAAAGGAGATGAGAGGAGAGGAAGGTGTGGGAGAGAGACGGAGAGAGGAAGAGGACATATGAAGGACAGGAAGCTCCGGTCGGATCCCCGGCAGAGCACCTGTCACTGAAGAGGCTCCTGCTTTCTGTCACCATCTCCTCCCCCATCCATCTTTTTTTTCCCCTTTCTGGCAACAGGAGGGACACCCAAAGAGGAAAGAGCGGGTGCTTAAAATTCCTCCTTCCTTCCTGTGTCCATCTCCTCTCCCAAAGACCTCTTCTCCATAGCAACAGGCCTTCTTCATACTGAGCTTATTCAGTTGATAGTCATGAATGTGTGTTAATGTGTGTGTGGGAAAGGGAAAAAAAAAGAGTTTGCTGCTGCGCAGACCTCTCTGTGTCAGTTTTTGTGTCACTGTGTCTCTGTGCATGTCGGAAGAAAGTGTATCTCGATTCAGCATCAGTCCAACACTCCGGTCAAAGTTAATCACAGAAACAAGTTCTGAAAGTCAGCACATATTTGGTCAACTGGAAGAAACCTCTTGTGAAAATAGAGGGAGTGTTGGCTGGTTGGTGGACTTCAAAAAGTCTTTTCACTGTGTTTTGAATCAGGCACCATGACGCGTCTCACCGTCCTGCTCTGGAAGCACGTACATACTGCAGCTCCTCCAGCCAACGTAGGCCAGTCCGTGCCCCCCTCGTGTTGGGGGAAGGCTGTGATTGGCTGTCCATCAGCAACCTGGGGAGGTCGTAATGGGGCTGTGGTGCAGGTACGCCGAATTCACCACAGCGACCGGGAAGTTGAAAATGAACGGAGACGTAGGCGTGGTTGTCGCCGAGGTCGTGGCCGTCGTTGACTTTGGACCGAGCAGCGGGCTCGCCGTGGCGGCCGCTTCAGCTGCACATGACGTGGCAAGGACCTGTGATTCAAACTGCAGAAGCTGGCCCATGAAGCTGAAGTTGGGGGAGATGATGCTGCGTCGACGGCGGACAAACTCAAACGCTTCGTCCAAACGCACCCGCTTCCTCTTCATCAGGTAGGCCAGGCAGATTGTGGCAGAGCGGGAGATGCCTGCTTGACAATGGACCAGCACTCGTCCGCTGGAGTCCCGTATTGAATCTGAGAAAACAGAAAGGTCAGAGGTCAGAGACGCCAGCTGGCAATAAAACTGATGAATACAATAACATCCCCAGTCTAAAGTATACTATCTGGATGGACTGTAGTCATCGAGGGATTAGTACAAATGACTCAGATTTAAACCAGAGTTTGGCTTTCAAAGCTGGAAAACATCCTTAATTGTGAAAAGTTCTGGCCAGATATTCACACGTTTCTTTATTCATGATCTGATTCTAGTTGATATATCTGCCAACAAACAAAGCCAATTCTGATATCTCAGCTCTTTATACTTAAATATTATATTGTTATCCTAATATACTGTTGAGTATCTTGTTGTCCCTTAAATAAAATTTAAAGAACAGAAAAATAAATCATCATACATCTACATCATTGTAAGTGCCTTTTTTTTCTTAAATGATTGGTGCTGTCATTCTGATACCTGATCAGTAAATTTACATTGGTATCAACTCAATACCAAACCTGGATCAGATAGTTCCCATCTCTAAAATTAACTGTCTAAATAATTGCTAATTATCTAATGCTTTAAATAGATGATATGAATAAATATTAATGGTTTATGTTAAAGGCCATCTGTTAGCTGTTTGTAACCGTGAGAATATTATCACCCCTTTAGCAGGCTTGCTTTTATTTCACAACGTAAGATTGTGAAATAAACTGAACTAAAATAAAGCGAGAAAAGATTTAAAAATGGTTTGTTTCAGCGTGACCTTTCCACGCTTTCATTTACAACTTAAACAACAATTAACCAGCTAAAATAAAAATGAAATTAACCAACACTAATAATAACAAAAAACAGAATACACTCTCCGTCTTTCGGACATCACTCTACACTGACCGTGTGAACATTAACATGTCAGTCAGTGTGCAGATTTTTTTTTTTCTTTTTTGCTCTTTTTGCACCCAGCAAGTATCTTTAACACACCAGATGTACAGTGACGCTTCACCTCAGACTGCTTTCACTTCCTCGCCCCCGCATTTTCACGCCTTCGCCTCTCTGCCCAGTCAAACTGATAGCTAACCTCAAAGTGAGAAATCAGCAAATCACATTTACAGTAACTGAAACACACAAGTGCAACATTTGAGTTATCAGTCCCTCTTTTCACACCTCCTCCTCTGCCCTATTTATAGCTCTCCCTCTTTAAGTACACATGAATGCTATTATTTTATTAAGGACAACAACCAGATTTAAGTAAAAATCTGATTAGATTATTTACAGTAACTCAGTTTCCTCAACGGTTTGCATGATCAGCTGGACAGAGATGTTTTTGAGTATTTGTGGCAGCCTGCAGAAAATTAGAAGCTCGGAAAGTAAAGAAGATGTGAGAGGATCTTCATTGTCCTTTTCCTCAAGTTGATTAATTTAATCTAATTTTTTGTTGCTACAACAGGTTTTTGAAGTTCATTCGATTACTTCAGAGGCACATGAGCAGAATCCCACCAGATCCAAAAATTTTTAGTTTGTTTTTTTGTTGTAGATTTTTTTTTCTTTTCTTTTTTTAAATTGACATCTCTTGTTTTTTGCCTTTAAAAAAAAAAAAAAAATCTGAATTCTGTATTTTCTCAGTCAGATTTCAGGTAACTTTGCCACAGCATCTATTCACACGGTAACAGTGGATGAGTCAGACTCTGGTCCCACAGCAGCCAACTATGACGCATACCTACACCTACACACACACACAGAGCACATGCTCACAAATATACACTCTCTCACACACGCAAACACACACAGTTTCTATGCACAACGTGGACATGTAAAACCAAAGCACACTTAACACAATAGATCATCCCATAGCAAAATCTTTGATGTGTATTCTGATTTTAAGACGAATGTATTCTCATCTTACATTTCTTATTAATAATAATTTGCAACAGACTCCACGAAGTAAACTGATTAACAGATGATAAGTAAATAAATATATAGAAAAAATCCATTAAAAAGGAACCACTACTCAACTCAGAGACAAATGAAAACATCCAGTAGATTCATCAATAAATATTCTCTTTAACCAAAGTCCTGCATCACTTCAGCCAGAAGATGATGCAAACGCTTGTACAACAGATAGAGTGAATTTGAAAGAAAATATAACTAACCCAAAATGATGTGACATAAAAAAAAAGTAAAATAACACAAAGAGAGATCGAGACTTGTTCTGTTTGAACTCATCCTCCATGCATGTGACTCACTGACCTATGAACTCGATGGCCTCCAGGAACCAGCAGCTGATGTCCTCTTTGTGGTTGTCCTCCACAGGGATGCACTTGTACTGGTAGGCACCCTCGAAGTGGTTGGGGCAGTCGGCCGACACGTTCAGCAGGGCAGAAATCCCTATGGCATCCAAAACCTCCTTCTTTGAGGCGTGAAGGGCACTGCCGAGGTAGAGGAACGGGAGGATCTCAACCGGGCCGCCCTGGACGTAGCACAGAGAGGAATAATAGAGTTATACATTAGCGAGTCTTCATTCACTGACTCAAGAATGCTCTCTTGACACAGCCAGCTTGAACAACCACGTTTGAGTGAACGTGCTCAGATAACCAGCTTACAAGATATCACAAAGTATTTACTGTCTGGGTGAGCAGGGGAGCCCAGATATCAGATGAGCCTCATTTTGATATTTTGTTAACCACAGCAGAAACGTTGCGATGGGAAAGATGCAGCCGTATCATCCGTGTGACTAACCCAAGTTCATTCAAAATGAGATGATTATTTCATTTCTTTCTGTCTCTAAGCTGAGCTATTTTTAAATTGCAAACCCAGTTTTTACTGACGGGGCTGAGTTACTGGTGTTTCCGACCTCAAAAACAGAGAATTCAGCGGAACCATCTTCAAGCCTCAGATAAAGCATTTAGCCAACAAACCGTGCTTCTAAGAATATACGCTTCACAAAAGCAGCTCCTGAGGATGTCACTTCTCCTCAGCAACACGTGTTTTCAGCCGCCACCGTGGAAGCAGACGCACCGCTGCGCCATGTTCGGTACACAAGCATGAAGCAACAGCACCGACTGAGGTTATAAATATTTATGATACTTCCTTTCCTCGAGACTGGAAGTATCTGCAAGCAACAGAAAACGTAGAACCGCGTCTGCTCCTGATTTTGGTTAAAAACATGACTTGTTGATGGAGAACTTTCCTTCCGGACACCAACACTACTGTGCGGCCTTTCATTCAAATCTGTTTAGGGATTAGTAAGAATTGCTGGTTTGCTTTTCCACAAGTATTGTGGATTTATGAAATACTCTCAGTGCAAGAATAGAGGTTCTGTTCAGCATAGAGAATGAAATTATTGTGCATCTTTCTGTGTTGGGGTGTAACCAGATGTCAACACATTATCTAACCAGGGGTAGGAACACCCCCCTTTTACTGGGTCCAACAGGTCAGCTGGTCTGCAGCAGTCTATACCAGCAGTGGCACTTATTGATAAAAGCTCTGTCTGTTTATGTCACTGCTGCTGACGAACTCGGTACCGACACAGAGTCAGGAAATGATCAATACCGCTAAGAGATGTAGTGTGAGGGTGAGGGTGGGGGTTGCACAGAGATGTGCTCAGACACCCAGTCCATCGTATTTACTCCGGCACAAGAGGCTGAAGTATTTCTTAAAATTTTTTTTTTTTTTAAATGCACCTGACGGTGCAGCAGAGACAATCAAGCATTCTTCTCCCCTGAACACACACAGTGGCTGGGTTGTGCGCGTCTCTCCCCTCGTGCATTCCAGGGGAATTAAACCCAAATCACATGCAACTGCGAGCATTGCATAAAATCTGCAGGCTCAAACAGGAGATCACTATCCAAAAATAAAAAAAAAAAAACAACAAAAAAACAAGGCCATCCTGGTCACAGGAAGTGTTACAGGGTTGAATCGATGGTGAACTGTGACATCCAGAGTAGTCCCATTTATATAATACATGTGATTGATTTAAACAATATCAGCTTATGTTGTTTAGAAAACTGAAAGCTGGAAGAAGCAGGCTTTGTATTTTAAAAGCGGGAGAAAATGTGGGTGAATGAATGTGGGAAAGTCAACAACAGTGACCCTTCATCAAAGCAAATAACATCTAGTGTTTGTGCAAAGAGGCTCTCTGTAAAACTGAGCTTGCCTTTAAATACAACCCTTATAAAATTCATTCACTGATCATGTGGCTCATCAGGACAGTTTCAATCCTTTACATCCGTCAAACGTAAAATTTTGTTTTTTCTTGTTGAACATTATTACAAACAGAAAAACTCTCAATCCAACATTTGACAAATCAATGTTTTTACTTATAACATTTACATACATGCTCTTTAGCAATGCGCTTACACCGTTCTGACACTAGTGAATGTTATTTGTGTAAATTACTGCGCCACTTTCGCTGGAAAGGTGCTCAGACCGGTTTTCTATCATCTCTGTCGTGTTGCATTTTTACCTGGTCATTGTGAGGCGTTCCACACGACGAGCAGGAAGAGTCGACGCTTGACTGGCTGGTGAGGGATGGCAGGGATTTGGTCTTTAAACAATACTCTGGATACTCTGTGAAAAATCTGTCATATCCCCCTAGAAACAAAGACACCATTATCAGAGGTTATTTTTAAAAAAAAAAGAAGAAGAAGAGCAGAAGCCTTTTGGTTGGGATTTCTTTGTTGTACTACAGATGTGCACTTGAGAGATCCCAGCGTAATCTGCAATGGGAATTTCTTGTTTGCAATCAGCTTGTCAGACATCAAATCTGTTAAACAGACCCACCTCTGACCTCTCATTGTGCTCGGTCATGTGACCACTTGGTGTGGATTTGAAAACATCCCTTTGCTTCTCTTCTTAAAATTAATCTGCAGGATGGCCGCTGCCGTCCAGCCCTCAAGTGTCAAACCACATGGACGAGGATGTGTCATCTTTGCAAAACACACACATACACTGTTGTGCTTTGAGGCGTCTCATTAGGACGCACCAAAAAATTTTTTTTGTTTTTTTTTTTTAAAAAGGGGAAGAGTTGGCGGGTGAGTTAAAGCTTGCAGCAGCTTCAGTGTTAAGATTCCCTGCAGTCTAAATATAGGATGGGTGAACAGAGTGTTGATTTTTTTCTTCTTTTCCCTCTTCCTTCCTACAGTAATTTACCCACAGCAGAATCTTTGTGAAACCAGTGCTGTGTGCCATGCAGCTTTGATATGGCTCTCTCTCATCAGGATTACTTTATTCACTCAGCTTCCAACCCTTAGTCTGAATGTAGATGACACCAGCTGGCAGACACTGACAGCCTGTATTGTAAAATAAAACACACCAGCATATTTTCCATGTAGGCCTGTAGAGGAGGAGATCTGAGCAACCTCTGCCTTATTTTTTTTTCATCTTTTTTTTTCCATATGGGTGCAATAAAATTGTATTGACTATGTTTACTTCACAAAAATATTAAATGACTCCCTGTGATAATATATTATTATTATTATTATTGGAGAGTTTCAGTATTTTCTATTGAATCTCATTTGAAATAGAAATGTAAAAAATATATTATAATTATAATACTTTTTGCCAACTGAAGTGTAATGTTAAAATGTTTCGTTTTTATATTAGAGGCTGGTACTGACCCATGTTATCAGTCCGGACAGCTGCGCGTTTGTATTTTATAATTATTTATGTTAAGATGTATTAAAGAATATTCACAATTAATTGCTTTATTGCTTCGATTTAACTCGTACATGGTGGAGAATTGTCCCACCACACGTATGAAGGAGCTGCTTGAGCAGATCTTTACCTTTGAGCAGGTAAATGCGCGGTCCCTGCGAGTCCCTGAACAGCGTGTTGAGCACCAGAGTCACGGTGCTGTCCTCCTTCACCGTGTCCGTGTCCGGCGTCCTCTCGTCGTACAGCACCACGGCGGAGTACATCCCTGAGCGAAGGCGGCCGCGGACCTCCTCGTCCCCGGCCAGTATCTGGTCCAGGCTGAGCGCGGAGCCCTTGGCCCTTCGCCGGACGATGGTGTTGCACCGGGCGTTGACGGCGCCGCGGATGTGGCCCGCGCTGAAGGCGAGGAAGGAGCGGCAGTCCAGCACCAGACACTTGGCGCCGTCGTCCTTCAGGAGCCGCTTCAGCACCGTGCAGTCCATCTCGCACAGCTCCTCCATTGCACCTCGTTTCAGATTGTCTGCGTTATATGTATTTCTACGGTCGTGCTGTTTTCTGTTTATGTGTGTGGGTCGCCCCACCACCTCCTTCCAGACCCGGAGAAGGCGCTCGGATCCTGCGGTGGATTCTCCTCCGCGTCAATGTCTGTCCTCTATCCGCGCATTGCAACAGCACAGCCTCCTGCCTTTTTCCTCCTGCCTCTCTGTATGTTTCTCCTCAGTACGCGTTCTCGTTTTTCGCTTTTTTTTTTTTATGAATGAGTGCATCGCGTCACGGCGGAGATGACGTCAACCACCAGCAGCCAATTGCAAAGCGTCCAGTTTCACCATGCCCTTTCCTCCTTTGCTGCTCATTCATAAAAAAAAAAAGACAGACATCAATGAAACTGGAGTCGGTAGGGATGGAGATTAAACTTCATAAAACACCAGCTCATAAGCACTTTCGAATGATGGCCTCTAAGGATTAAATATCATGAAGTAACAGATTGAAAATGTCTTTAAATGACTGGGATTGAGATTAATGTAATGGTGATCAAAACGTCTTGTCTATTTTTCTTTTTTTAAGAACTCAGCATATAGGGAGCTCTTTAATCATTTTGTTTTATTAATATTTTATATGGGTCACTGTTAGTTGTTAGACTTAAGCTGCAATAGCCTATTTAAAATCTGTCATTAACCTAAACAAATATGACTTTTAAATGTAGAAAAATAGGTGTGGATTTTAAACAATGAAAATAAAAAGAAAAGTATGTAACCATATGACGATTTAGAGAAACTAAGCTCTGATTTTGCTTTTGCTGTTCTACAAATCTGCACATTCAGTCCTGCATCAAGTCTTATTTATAGAGGGGAAAACTATTACTGCTTTATTTAGGCTTTAATAACATTTATTGTTCTTGATGTCATCTTTGCTTTAGAGTCGGTGCTGAAACTTCAACTAGACACCGCCTCAGCCTGGTTGTGGTGGTAAACCGGAGGTGGAAGTGATAATGTATGTGCACACAGACGTTTGTGTGAGTATACGTCTGAGTGTGCATCTGTGTGTGTGCGTGGGTGTGTAATCCTACAAGCGGATGCAATTTGCATCTCCTATAACACAAGCCTTGGAGCGTGCACAGGTATTTGCATGTTGATCTCATTGCCATGGTTACAGGAGATAGGAGAGCAACACGACAGCAGATGACAGGAAGAAAATTCAGACAAAAACAGACTGAAAGGAAAACAGGCCAACTCTTAAGCTGGAAAACACAGACTGAATTAAAAAAAAAAAACTGAATGGATTAATGTGAGAGAATGTGTGTGAGTTGTTTTTAGGCAATACATGGGAGTACAATCTGTATCAGTGAGCCTTTGAAAAGTTGAATATTGAATTTAACATATTCTAAGTTATAAGTCAGAGAAAGATGATCATACCAGGAACTGCTTTCTAAGAGTCTTCAACAAAATTCCTATTTTTTACTGTGTGCCATGTTTTCTGACTTAGTAAAATTAAAGTACCAGGACTCAACAGTGAGCAAAAGTCAAATGTCAAAGAGGCACAAATGTAGGCAGTGTGTATCTACAAGACAATACAGAGTGATAGGTATTATTTTAAACTGTGCTTTGACTGTAGTTTTGAAAAATATTCAGTGTATCTGTGCAGTATATGATAATAATATCTACAACCAGTATTATGGTGTTTCAAACAAATGTATCTGGCTGAACTTTTAACAAGGCCACTCGCAAAAAAAAAAAAAAAAAAAACATTTAAAGATATCTTCATTTGTTTGACAAAAACAAAAGAAAAGTTCCAACGTTTCCCATAATGAAACTCAATTACTTTCCCAGAGTTTCCAAAACTGCCCTACGGAAGAGGAATAAAACCAGTGGTAGACTGATCTTTGTTGATAAAATGATGTGCTAGATACTATTGTAGACATTAAAGTAGCACTTTAGAGGACTTTTTTTTTTCTCTCTTTGGGCTCTCTACAGAGCCAGTTGGTGAATTCCCAGCTTTCAGATGCAGGAACACAATTATCTGTAAGGTATCCTAGTTGCTAGATCTCTACTTATGAAAATGCATCTGCTGATTTATTTTTCTTTTTTCATTTTCTTTTTAATTTTGCCAAGCTTCAGTTAAAGTATTCAAAAAAATGATCACAACTCAAGAGCAACCTAAAACAATTCAAAAGTGAACAAAAGGGGGAAAAAAACAAGCTAGTACCATACAAAATCTTAGACACATCTACAGCTGCAAGACAATAAATAAATAAAATGAAAATAAGAAGCCACAACTACAGTATTAAAAAAACAGCTGATAAAAGTCCAGCATGAATATAGGAAGTTTAACGGAGGTCCTATGTCCAGTTTCTTCTTGTAACTCTTGCCAACAGGTGGACACCAGTCCAAGGTTTACCTCTGTCCAGCCAATTGCTTGGTCAGCCTTTCATTTTCTTTTCCTTGCTTCATTTGACCTGGAGCTCTTTGGTTTCTTTGGCACCTCTGCCATAATAAACATACCAACAACAGTGAACTGGCTAGCATCTTATAAATGGGCAGAGGTATTGATATCACTGTGTGATTTTTGGCCATATGGCAGTACCTTTTCTCATGAGAGTGATCTGGGCTGGAGCACAAGGTTACATAGCTTAGTTTAAGGGAATGAAGCTCATGGAAGACTGCATTCACCCTAACAGAAGTCAATGAAACAGTCCAAAATCCCTTATTCAAGGTGGCTTTACATAACTACTTTGCTTGTGAATGTACTTTCACTTTAGAGGCTTATACATACTGTGTACCTTGTGTGCAAATAGTTTGCGTCAGTACCACAGATAATTTCAGTAATGAATGAAAGGACTGTGAATGTTAACATGGGAGAAGGAAGACGAGACAGCGAAGAGCAGAATGGTCTAGGGAAGAAGCAGTGGAAGATAACACAAGGGAGAGGAGGGGGAGGATGGATTTCGGGAGAGGAGGGGGAGGATGGATTTCCGAGATCTGACATAAAAAAAAGGGAATTTCTTGTGCTTCACTGCAGCTTCTTGTGTCCCGTATTAGCACACACATGCATACTAGGCCACATTACTATCAACCCTAAACAAAGCCTCCAACAGGCTGGATGGTGCTGCTGCCGTAGCAACAAGGGAGAGGTGAGGGAGGGCGGAGACAGCAGGCAGGGGGGCTACGAGGGGATTGGCTGGAAAGAGACTGTGCTATGATGTCATCCCTCCCTCCAGCTGCTCTCTGTGTGTCCGTCCATTCATTCCCTCACATCACATCCCTTGTCTGCATGCCGTCATCTGTCAATACAGTGGACGAGAGGGAGAGGAGGGGGTACACATCTATCTCCCTCCTCTTCTTTCATTGACTCCATTATCATCCCTCATTCAGTAAAGAGTGGCATGGTATAAATGCAGTAGCAGCCCAAAAGAGTATTTTTTATAACTGCACATATGTGCAATAATGAACCTGACAGTGAAATACTGCAATAATAAAAGGATGCGCTAGTGTAAGAAAAATGTCATTGATAGTAAAGATAAAACACAATTCAAGACATCATCGTTCCACCTGATTTATAACAATGAAGACGTACTTGTGTACACATGTGCGGTGTGCACAAAAAAAGAATACTACACTCAAATTTGTAACGTGTAACGAACACAGCATAGACTACAAGATGACATTAGGATCGAACAATTTACAGCTGTGCTTCAGTAGGTAGAACAGATCGTCCATCACAGACTGACTCCTCCTTTCCTCCAGGTCCAAGTGTCCTTGAGCAAGACAGAGAACACAACCTGCTCCTAATGGCCTGACCAGCATCCTGAATCAATGTCTGCTGAGCTGTTTCCTGAAAAGAACTCTTTAAAACTTGTGGGGAGAGTTGATGCTTCGTTCACATATAGACATAGAATATGACGATAGAGCCAGTAGTATGCTTAGCTTTACATAGAGGGTGGAAAAGGGGAAACATTTGCACATCTTGGATGATTTCAGCCCATTTATGGCTATCCTTCCAGAGTTATAGATCCAATTTGGCACACTGTACTTGTATGAGCTTTTCTGATTATTGGTATTTAGAGCATGCAGACCACCTTGGATGGTTGTGCGAATCAGAGCATGTCCGTTCTCCTGTGGAGTCATCATGTGATGTGATCAGGTTTCAAAAACATTTTCTAGAAATCATCTTTTCCATATCCTAAACAAATCTATGTTGCCAAAACAGGTTGTGTAAAACAAGAGTGCTTACTGAGCACATTTGCTGCATAATCCTAACTAAACTGAAAACAAAAGTCAAACGATGGTCCCACATCGTTTGACTGCAGTGTCACCATTTCTTGCAGTTGCAAAAAACAATAAAAATATGTAAACACTTTGGGATTAAATGCTTTTCGGGATACCTTTGGCATTTTGACCTGATCTTTATCTGAGTCGTAAAAAGCAAACACAATGTGCCAAAAATGGTAATACATAAGACTTATCATTTCTCATGTCTTTGTTGAGCACATTAAACATTCACAGTATCAAACATAAACATATTTTGGTAGTAATGACTTCAACAAGAACTTTTAATATCTCTGGATCAGCCCTGCACAGCATTCAGGAGGAATTTCTGCCCACTCCTTGGAGCTCAGACACATTTCCTGCATCTCTGTGGGGTTATGTTCTAGCTTCTCATTGGATCACTTCCAAAGGAACAATTTCTTTTCATAAAACCATTCTGTGATGGATTTATTTTGATATTTAGGGCCTTTGTCCTGCTGCATCACCACATTTCTATTAAGCCTCGCCCAGCAATGTGAAGCATATTTGGGAATTTTCCCCACAATAACAGCAGGTGGTTCGGGTCTTGAGGGAGCAAAGAAAGCCCAAATCACAATGCCCCCTGCACTATACTTCACCATTTGAGTGATGTTTTGCTGTTGGAAAGCTTTTTGTGCCTTAAATAGTACCAAGTTCTATTCTTGAACAATTCAACTAAATGAGTGAGATATATTATCATTTTGAAAACGACTTTATAGAATAAAAAGTGTAAAAAAAAAAGTTCTATATACATGTGTATATTTACTGTAGAGTTATAGCTTGTGTCTCACCTTTGATCTTTTACCTGACGTGTAACCCTATAAAATCACTGACTATGGAAATGTATCATCTTTATACTGTAGGTGTGAGTTTCATTGGACCAGCACTAAACAAAAGTTGCCCCATCATTTTCCTGGTTAATTGAGATTTAGGATTTATCTCTGAATATCACTTTTATTCAAGTAGGTAGAGTAGATGTTTGTTTCACCTTAGCCCATTGTAGCATAGTTTTCTTTTAAGTTTTAAGCTTTTAATGATAGTTTGTATTCAACTTCTTGATATGTAAATTACATTTCCCTCAACCAGTCTCTTGCTGTGTAAGCATCAACTCTTGTCTCTGCTCTTTTCTTTCTTTTTTTTCCCCCAGTTGTACCTTTTCTAATTGGTTTGAGTTTTCTATCTTGATTCTTTGGTCAACCTGTATGTCTCCTTTTTTACAACCTTACCTTTTTATTTGTTTGTTAAGCACTTTCTTTAGTCTGTACTGCAGATCCCTTTGCTGAGGCAATATTCCTATCAACCAGAAAGCTGCAAAAGCTTGTTAAGGTCTGCAAACATTTTAATACAAATGTGGACTCATTTCCATAATTACATTTGTGAATTTCAAAGTAGTTCAACAGTTTTCCTCAATTTGATGTGGGAAAAAAAGCCATTCATTGAAACAATTGGAATTCATTTATTTTGAAGGTATGTTTTACATAGCCAGAATGGTCAGCTGTTAAGTCACTATTATTATTATTATTATTATTATTATTATTATTTTACACAGCTGAATGGACGTTTGGCAAAAAAACAAAAAAAAAACTATACTGTTCAGTGTGACAAACTAATAGAAATAAATCTAGTGGCTATCAGTGTTATCACACTTAAAGACACTTCCTTGTTGGCTTTTAATCTCAGTCCTACATTCATCTTTTATATACAGTCCTTGGGCTCTGAGTCATTGATGAAAGTTTGGATATTTATCAGCAGCTCCCCCACTTCGAAATGTGAATTTTCTTTCTGTATTTGCAGGTGACAATATCCTCCTAAGCTTTCTCCCAGACCTGTGGGACCGATTACTAATGATAGTCCATTTTATGGGTTTATGTGAAGCAGGTAAAAAAGATGAGATAGCTTAAGATATGTATGTGTGGCTGTGTGGCGGCTTTGTTATTCACAGGGACTCATTACCTCACAGGAGCTCAACCATTTCAGGTCAGCAGGGAAACAGCAAGTTGGGAAGTTTTCCAGGGCTTATAGGTGTCCTGATGGGGAGTTTTCTATTTCTCCATATTGTTACATATGCCTATACCAGGAATCGCATGTAATTGAATCCCACTATTGAATGCATGCGGTTCCATCTAATATCCAATTAATAATTAATAAGAGGACATAGAAGTGGTGTTTCACAATTCAAACATGTATGCAAATTAGTCTGACCAAAACAATTTAAACGCCAACATACCATAAAAAAGCAACACATTCACCCAGAGTTTTATTCCTGTGTGTGTGTGTGTGTGTGTGTGTGTGTGTGTGTGTGTGTGTGTGTGTGTGTGTGTGCGCACACACACGCTGTGTGTGTACACATATTATTTCTGTCTCTCTCACTAATCCTATAATCCACTGGTTAAGCCTTGGCTGAGGACAGCTATGTTTTTACGAATGAGTGTGTGTGTGTGGAGTCATGGAGAGAATGTTTGGGAGAGTTAACGTACAAACAGGGACTGAAGATATGAGGGGAAAATGAAGAGACAGAAATGTGAGAGAGAAATATTAACAGAAAAAAAAGAGGACTGTGGAGAGAGGCAGGATGAGCTAAGCAGCGGAAGTGGGCGCGCAGTGGCGTGGTGGGGGCTGCTGCTGCTCAGCTTGGATCTGATCTATATTTTCTCTCAGAGACATGTTGTTGCTCCTGCAACACAGATGAGTTTTCATGGTTCATGCCAAGCAGTTTCATATTTCCAAACGGACAGTGAAAGCTTAAAAAGATCATTTTCTGCTTCTCTGGCACAATAAAACCAGCCATTAACTACAATTTCTTGTAATGTTTTGCTTGTTGCTCAGATCTAGCTGATTGTGTTAATGTGGTTATATGTGACAGATGGAGAGGCTCATGGTGACATTGAGAGGATATTTGTTTATACTATTCACCGGAGTAAGAAAGATATATAAATAAAGTGTGGATTTGACAATGTTCAGGCTACTGAGAATATTCTAACTGTATCTTAATGCAGATTTTTTTAACTACAACATGGATGGTAAACTGAAGTTTTTAAAACTAAGTAAATGTTTTATAAAGAAACACATATTTTAGAGGCATGGTTTCCTATAGATGAGTAATTCCTAACCTTTTCTGGTGTATTTTCTCTTAAAATAAAGCAAAACCTTGCATAAAGGTTTAGTTGCTATATTGTGTCTGAGGCCAGTAAAACACGATATTGTCCTCACAAGAAAAAAATATTTCATGCCAAAAAAACATTGTTCTTCAATGATCTTTTGCAGGGTCATTCAACCCAGACTGTAACCACTCCTGCTGTGAGTAATTTAACTGGTGCATGTTTAACAGAGTTAAACACTGTTCATATATATATA
>JAOWBL010000004.1:11538373-11553069 GCA_028564865.1 Zenarchopterus dispar
GCTTAATATTATGTTGCACAATCTTTTGAGGCAATCACTGCATTTAAAAGGTTTCTGCAACTTAATGAGACATCTGCACCTGAAGACGGGTATTTTGGTTCACATCTTATGAACAAACTGCTCCTCCTATCTTAGGTTTGATGGGTTTCTCTTTCCAGACTGTTTTTTTTTTTTCAGTTCTTCCACAGAGGTTCAATAGGATTTAGATCAGGGCTCTGAGAAAGGCACTTCAGAATAATCCAATGTTTTGTTAGTCACTGGGTGTTTTTAACTGTGTCTTTTGTGTCATTATCCTGTTGGAGGACCCATGATAATGACATCATGACTGCATGTGTATCAACAGGGTCATAGCATGGGGTGAAACGGGAGTCTCCTCAGCTGACCGCAGTACAGATGACTAGTGATGGCCACAGCATCACCTCAACAGTAAGTCACGTAAACAATAAAAAAATCATAGCTACAACTGGCGGAGACCTCAGTTACTTGTCTTCCAGCTCTTAATACATCTGAACCATAGAGTCTAAAATGAAGCAAATTCAAATTCACAACAACAAAGTCTCTGCAGCTCAATGTACTGGTGTGCTGTGCAATACAGTTTTCATTAGCAAAATAGTTCCTCACTCTCAAAAAGCCTATCACAACAGCCAACCTAACCACAACAGAAAAACACAAGTGTACACCACGTTCATTTTGGCTGATAAAGCTGTGTTTTTAATTGCTTGATAGGGTGGTTTATTTTTCTCTTGCAGTGTGTTGGATGATATAATAAATACAGGACAACAACAACATGACCAAAAGGAGCAGCAGGAATTTTTGAACTCGCTGGAGACTGTTGTTCTAGCCATTGTCCTCTCCATCATCATTATCATGACAGTGTTTGGCAACCTGCTGGTTATGGTGGCACTCTGCAAGGACAGGCACCTGAGGTGAGCCTAATTTTTTTTTCTTTTCTGGAAGTGGTCAGCCAATAAACAAGGTAAGTAAACAAGGTTTGCCTGAATTTTCACTCACTGCCATTGCATTCTTACTTTGACACAGCTCATAAAAACAATGCAGGTATCAAGTTAATGCAGTGGTTAGAAGTGCTTGTGAGGGTCCAGCAACAATCACGTTAGACTGATTGGTGATCCTAAACTGTCTGTAGGAGTTGGTGTCTCATTTCTCTGTTTTTGGCCTTGTGATGGACTTGTAACCTTTTCCTGGATGTATCCTGTTTCTCACTGGATGATGCCTGGGATAGACTCCAATCACTCCTGACCCTGAAAATCATCATCTTTCTCTAAATTGCATGTAAGCTAGCAGATTTTTGTAGCAGAGGCTACAACTATGAGTCAGAAATGACCTATTACCAACTGCATTTAGTGAAATTTTGAACTTTAGATTTTTGTGTCCATTTCTAAGCTCAAAACCCTGAAATGTGTGTTTCTGAGTGTCACAAATAAATAAATAGATAAAATAAACAAAAAAATTAATTTTGTATCAAACTCCTGACGTGTCAAAGTTCCTTGATCACAGACAGCGTGTTAGCACTAGAGACATTGCAATTTTCCCCAATTCAAGTGAAAGATAAAACAGAACCCCACCATTTTAAGCCAAACATCTTAAATGTGATAGTTTTGAATTTTTAAGCATATTTTTTTAATTACACATTCAGTAAAATCCTCCAAACAAACATATCAGCTCTTTAGCTATTTTTTTTGTAAGGGACTGAAGCCAGTCCCTTCATGTAATGCAAAGTTTGATATCTACAAGGCTAGTTAGTGATTTTTGTAAGATGCAACACATATGAAAGTAAAGCGTTAAACACGGCATGAACTTTTATTCACAATGTTTTTAGTTAACACGTCCTGTTTTCTCTGCCCATCTCAGAAGGAAAAAGACCAACTTCTTCATTGTGTCGCTGGCATTTGCTGACTTACTGGTTGCACTGCTCGTGATGCCCTTTGCTGCAATCGAGCTAACAACCGGCCACTGGCGCTATGGAGAGATTTTCTGCTTGGTGCGAACGTCTCTGGATGTCTTGTTGACCACAGCATCCATTCTGCACCTCTGCTGCATCGCACTGGACAGGTTTGTGTGGGATGCTGAAATGATAAGGGGGGTTTTGTTATCATTTATATTGCTTCCTTTAAAATATCTTGCGTGCAACAAATCAAACTAATGATGCATAAATTAAAAAAAGACTAAACTGACTAAATTACTCAGATTTTTTGATACACTGTGCAGAATGTGTGCAAGTCCATGTCTGTATAATTCCAGGTATTATGCTATCTGCTGCCAGCCGCTGGTCTACAGACACAAGATGACCCCAATGAGAGTGGCAGTCATGCTCAGCGGCTGCTGGCTCATCCCCACACTCATCTCCTTTCTACCCATCATGCAAAGCTGGAATGCTATTGGAATAGAGGACATTGTAAGTGCTCAGTGACTAAAGTCAGATAATATGAAAATATGTAATAGAAAACATAGTAACGACTCATAAAAATACTGCTTACATTATTATTGCTATTAGAACCCTAAAGTATTCTTTTTTGTTCCTAAAGCACAGAGAAGAGTTCAGATACTTCCTTCAAATACCTAAAGACAAGTGCATTTGCTCTGTGAGGAAAAACAGCATTAACTTGTTCGGTTTAATTTTCTCTGTTTCTCATAACATTTCCAATCCCTTGAACAATAAGACGGTAATGCAGTGATCACACAACAATTCCAGTGCCTGTGCAGGCTCTCAGGCTTTCACTTCAGCGAGCATTTTTTTTTTTTTTTGGTGGATGGATGTGTTTTGGTGTGAGGTTATTTAAGAGCTACCTTGAAATCTGCAGCAATCCCACAGGCAGACAGCAGCAAATGAATTTATTCTTTCAGACTTAATTAAATGTTTACTCAGTTTTTCTGTAATACAGCGTTCAAAGATGTGATGTTTTTTTTTCTTATAACTATGTCACCCCCAAAATTGTTATGTCATTTAGATGAAATGTGTCTGTCTAATTAGAACGGTTTCTTCTTTAGTTTCACAAATTAAAAAAAAGCCTCTAAACGCTGTTATCATTGCGGTTTAGAGGAGTATTCTTTTTAATTTAAACTGTCTTGCCCCAAAGTTACCAATTTTTTACAATCCTGCATCCAAACCCAATTGCTTCACAGGAGGATGAGATAAAAACTCTTTCTTTGGCTTCAGGGTCTTCTCCACCTGCAGATTTAATTTACTTTGACCTACTCATTGTTACAATTCAGGACAAAGTTATGGGCAGCTGGCCAGACAGACTAAACCTCTTTAATTAGAAAAGGATATCACATAGCAGTTTATTATTAGAGTATTTAGCATATTACTTCTTTTTTTAGGCTGCCTCTGAGAAAAGACTGGAGGCAGGGCAGACATTTAATGTAGGTCTTGTCAGTGTTTATTTTAAACTAAGCTAATCCTTTCCAAACATAGCATATCACATTCTTGTTATTTTTGTTTATTGTCTCCTTGTTTTTGCAGATTGAACAGAGGCGAACCATGACCAGAGGTTCCAACGACACAAGCTGTGTTTTTCTGGTTAACCGGCCCTATGCCCTCATCTGCTCTGCAGTGGCCTTTTACGTCCCATTGGCCCTCATGATTCTGGCCTATCAGCGCATCTATGTCACCGCCATGACCCATGTGCGGCAGATAGAGACTCTTCAGCGCGCAGGTTCTGCTCCCGTTGCTGGGACGGAGCCAGTTGTCACAGTGAGGACCTCCACTTCCTCAGATCCGTTGGAGCACTACCGCCTGAGGACAATGATGGGCTCTTCCTCCTCGGAGCAGGCGCCCTTAGGGAGCAGTCGCATGCGCATTGAGACTAAGGCAGCAAAGACTCTAGCTATTATTATGGGATGTTTCTGCCTGTGCTGGGCACCGTTTTTCATTACCAATGTGGTGGACCCCTTCATCCACTACTCAGTGCCCTGGCAGCTGTGGACAGCCTGGCTGTGGCTCGGGTACATTAACTCAGGGTTGAACCCCTTCCTCTACGCCTTCCTGAACCGGGCTTTTCGGAGGGCCTTTATGGTGATTCTCTGCTGTGGGAATGAACGGTATGCACGGCAGGGGAGTTTCCCCCACGGACACATCCCAAGACCCTGCTCAGCCGCATCAGTCAACGGGACTTCTATGGCACTGAGGTACGCACACAACAAAAGCACCGGCACATTTGCGGGAGATTCTGTTCATTTTTCTGTAGCCATGCAGCCACAGCAAAGAAGCCAAAAATATATAGTTTACATCTATTATCTCTGGCCCAAAGACAAATATCTCTGCACCTTAATCTTATTGTGAAAAACAGCAATTGAATGTGTGAGTAAGTAGGTGTAAATGGATTTGTTAGAGTGAGCATCTGCATGTGGGTGTCTTTCTGTCCTCTGTTAAAAGAAATTAGAGCCTCAGGCAGGAATAAAAGATAATGTGTCTCCTCCCTCTGAGACGGATCTACATCGCCCTCCTGACTACATCGATTGTATAGCTCATAGTAAAGTCTGCTTTGTCTTTATTTCCTTGTTTATGCAGCTCCTTTTTTTTTACATCAATCATCAAAAAATTAAAGACATATTGTTTTGAGGCTGTGATCCACATTTTTTCATACAAGTTCTATGTTTTATTTTTTTAAAATGTCCTTAACTGATAAGCGTGCTATGCATTCAGTAGGAGTGTAGAAGGAGCTGAGAAAGTGAAAGTAGAGACAAAGCAAGAACGACAGGAGCAACAGCATGTAACATGTAGGAGTGACAAACCAGCAACAGCAAGATAACACCTAGGCTGAAGGTTAAAAAGTGGTTTAAACAAAACTTTGATTAGGTTTTATTACAACTTTCCTGTGAACATATACAGGAATTTATACAGTGTGGTACTGTGGGATCAGGCATATAAAGTAATGAGCATACATCAGAAACAAATAAGAAACCTTTCATGACCACGTTCAATGATTTTACTCTTTATTGCTGCAAAACTGTGTGTATTTTATTTACTTATTTTTTTTAAATTGCACTTTTTAAATTCTCGGGTGCCTTTTTGCACAAATATAACCCCTGGCATTTTTGTTTTTTTTAGGGTTTTTTTGTTGTTGTTTTTTTTTGGTACATATTCATTAAATATCATACTATGGTCCTTGAAAAAAATTACTACTCCTCTTTTGAATTGCTTGCTATTTCAAAAACAAAATCAAATTATTATCATTATTTTTCCAACTTAAACTTCTCTGAGGTCATTAACAAAATCTAATCATTTTAAAGGAGATAAAATATATTTTTCCAAATCTTTTTAATATTTCTCTTTTTTAATTTCAGTCATATATACATTAAGACAATATGAATTTAGGCATCTGTTTTGTTTTGTTTTTTTTTTTCTTTTTTGACAGTAGGAGCTCTGCTGGAGGTGGTGATTTAGTTGAAGGCTGTGTTTGTGCTCTCTGCTCCCTCGAGTTGGGAGGATGATAAAGGAGGTGGCCTGCTTGTGTCTGGACTGTTTAACTTTAATTCAAGCACTTCATTGCTAAAAAGAAACAACATCAGGCTCGCGCGAATTTAAACGTACAAACACACGGTCGTGCACACAGATGACAAATCCATACAAAATATCTGCAAGCAGGGGAATGTGAGAGAATCTTATGTGTGTATATACATCCGCCTCCTCCTGACCCTTTTTTTGTGTGTACCTTTCACTGCTTTTGATTGATTTTTACCATTTGAAGTGATTTAGTGTGTAATACGTGTTTCCTTTGTGTCTGTGCACATCACATTTTGGGGAATTTCAGTTGGTGTCTGAGCAGGAAATCGAAAAGCAAACAGTTTTAACTCCATTCTTATGGTGTCTCTTAAAATCTGTCTCCGACAAAGACCAGACTCAATCAGGTTACAGCCGACAGGAAACTGGAAAGTCAAAATGTGTTTCGTTATGGAGCTCTAGCTGTCTGAGGAGGCTGTGGGTGGATGGTGCATTTATTTTTCTCTGCTTCAGCTGTTATTTTCTTTCTAAGGAGCAAACAATTATCTTCCATCTTACCTCTATTTCAGTGTCACTGGTATGTTTTTAGTGGCACACATACAAAAAATGGGGTCACATGTTAAACTTGGAGCCAGAAAATGTCTCTTATTTTTAATGATCATATTAACTGTATTTACATATCTTTGGTATGGTATATAGTTATTACTGAATTTCTTTTCTGTTTTCCTTTCAGTAAACCAATGACGTTACTTTGGAAAACATCATCAGAGCTTCTTTGATTGTGAAAAACAGTCAGTAAGTCAGTATTTAATTAGGCCTGCAAAGCAAGACAGCAAGGAATCTCAGATACTGTAAAATTACTGCCTTTTTTTTGGGGGGGGGGGGGGGGGGGGCTGAGAATGTTAAAAAAAAAAAAAAGAAAGATGAAAAATAGTAGACAAAAGTATATAGATAGATAGTGAGGAAGAGAAAGAAAGATGGTAAAGATAAGACATGGGGGAAGGTGCAAAGAGAGGAAATAAAAGGAATGGAAAGAAGGAAGATGAAACAGAAGGAAAAAGGAATGGAAGACATAGGTGAAGACAGGAGACAGATGAGCCAGCCGATATGTTTTTATTCAGTGTCTATACCAGGGTGCTTCAACTCCAGTCCTCGAGGGTCGCTGTCCTGCCTGTTTTAGATGCTTCCCAGCTCTGACATGCTTGAGTCAAAGGACTTGATCACCATTAGCTTGTCACCAGGACTTGCACCGGTGTGGTTATGGTCCGTTAACTTGAATCAGGTGTGTTAGAGCTGGGAAGCATCTGCAGGACAGAAGCCCTTGAGGACCGAAACTGAAGATCCCCGGTCTATGCAAATCCCATATCATATATACTACATGCTTTACTCAGTAAAATACATAACTTGGTCCATTAATAATAATACTAATCTATCATTTGTGTGATAAAAAGTCTGTGTGTGAAGTTATTGAATGAGATATATAGAAGTTGTTTTCTCCATTAACTACCATGGTTAAATAAAAGGTAAATCGGTAAATGTATGTTGGGTGTGACTGATGAAAAATGAGGTATAGGTTTTGTGGTAAGTGTTATGATATTCTCATTTCATCCTTACTATCTACATTTTCTTTACATTTTAGACACTTCAAAAACAAACCCAAAGGGGATTTTGGAGATTCCTAAAAAAACTAAACACAGGACAGCAACATCACAGCTGAAACAGAGAAGATCAGTTTTCAGTGTATCTAGCTTTTATTCAGTTACATCCTGCTGAATATTTGACTGAAAACATCTTTGTACATGGTTTAATGAGCAAAAAGACAGCTTTGAAAAACACAGTTATTATTCTGTTTTTTTCATTATTTCTCAGGAATTAGGAGCAATAAGTTGTTCAGACATACAGTTCTAGCAAAGGGATTTGTTTGTTTTTTGTCTTAAGGAATCTTTTTGTCATTCTTTCTAATTGTGGAGAAAATAGTCGGCGTCTACTTCTGAACCACAGTAAAGCTGTTGGGTAAGATATACTGTCCTTCAAACCTTGGCATTGCCCCATTTAGAAGATACTTTATTTCAATAATATTGATGGCTTTTTCACTTTTGTACTAAATATCTTGTTAATGATTCTTTACAAAAATCACAAAGTCGAGAAGCAGTCACAATTTGACTGCCTTTTACTCAGAATTGCCTTTTATTTATTTTAATTTGATTAACTTTTTGATTAGAAACATAATTTGACTTGGTTAAAAAAACTAAATATCAGACAATTCACAAAGCGGCACAAAGACTTGTTGCAGCGGTTATGTCTGTCGATCTGTTAGTATCTTCCTTTGCTTGCTGTGATTTGCTGTTGTTTGTCACTTTTGTCTACTTTGTCTATTCTACTAGAGCAGTTGGCATCAGTATTTAAACAGAGCTGGAGCTCCAAAGGATGAAAATGAATGAGTCTACATAAAACTAACTGCAAATTACTTAGAAGCTTTGGGGAAGTCCAGGTACTAATACGATTGCTTGTTCCACTAAGTGTTAATATTAATGATGAGAGAAAGAACCGGCTACAATTCAGAATGACAAATCCATCCTGTAACAGGTCTGTTGTTGTTTGCATTGCGTTCCCCCTCAGCTCAAATTCCAGGTTCGTATTGAATTCCAGAAAAACTGCCGACCTCGGTCCACTTTTATGAGTCATGTGGTTGTTATTGATTATTAAGTAGTTAATATAATCTAGCTAGGAGACAGTGTCATAGCACAGCTGCTAAAACCACCTAAAAGCATGTTAGATGTTAGTCTCCGAGTTAAAGTCACACTGCCATGCAAAATCTGCAGTCATGCCAAAAAGAAACATGCCTTTGTTCATTTCTAAGGCTTTACTTTTCAGAGCACAATCATTTTAAAAAAATGTTTTTTTTTAAATTATTGCAAGAAAAACTAAGACAAAATGCTGTTAATATGCTTACACAGCATATTAAGTGGGTGCACATGCTACTCCAGAAAGAAAAAGAATCTGGTGATTCAGTAGTTGATGTAGATGAAAGAAGATTTGCAGTTTCATTTATTTATTTATTCTGCAAACCGATTCATGTTGAAAAACATTTTTTTTCTGCTCATGTCATCAGAAGATGGTATAGCTCATTCAGCAATGTCAAGATCAAATCATGCCACTGCTGGTTACCACCGTCTTCCTCCTCGACCTGTGGTTGCGCAGGCTGAACCACTTCATGTAGATTTGTTACTGTGTGAGTGAGAAGGAGGCCACTGTTGAAAGAGAGCATGTCTTAGTCAACCACAGACACTTAGTTTAGACAGGCAGGCCAGTGAAGTGTAAACACTCTAGTCTATGATTTATTATGAGACTTGTTTGATTTATTATTGTTTGATTGAAACCTCAAATACTGCAGCTGCTGGTCTGTGCATTTCACTGCTTTCTGCACTGCAGATTAGTACTCTGTCTCATTTCTGTCCTTTGGATTTTTTTAAACATGGTGTGAAATGCTTGTCTTGCTTCTCTTATCAACTTTCCTGTCTCCTTTCCTCTCCTGCTACTTGCACACTTACTCTTTGCTTGTTTGCTAAGTATTTTTTCTGTATGAAGTCATTTTCCATATTACTATTGTTTGTACTATTTCACTTCCATGCAGATTGGGAAAGAGAACATTTTTAAACAGCTTTCCAGCCCAATTTTGGGTCAGCTGTTTTCTGCATAACTTTACAATGTACACAAGTGCTAAGTGCTGCGTTTAAGTGGGCGTGTATGCAACACTGGAAAAAAAAAAAATCTTGTGATTCAGTTGATGTGGAGCAGGTATGAGCACTAAACAACAAGGAATAAACATCAACAACCGACATAGGCTTCTGGCAATTCAGTGAAGAGTATTAGCTCAAGAAGAATTTTCTTTTATTGTTGACAAAGGTCCCAAAAATGATGTTCAAAATGAAGTTCAGATGGTTTCAGGTGTATAAAACTAGTTTTTCTGATGTTGCATTATTTCTAATTAGCTGGCAGTTTTGTCTAATCATTGACAGATTATCTCTAAGTCCAGTTTGCATGAAAAGATTACTGACACACTTTCAAAAAGCAAGCCTGCATCTGTAGCTTTCCACTGACACCTTATTTGAGCTTATTTGCACTTTTAAGATTCAATTGCTAACCTAATGAGAAACCTCTCACTGTGGTTTGATGAGAAAGAGAACTCTTTGTTGAGAGGGATAAAGGCATGTTTTATTTCTTTAAATGCATTTTTACGAGTAACACTAGCAATCTTTTACTAGCTTCAAACCCACTTCTATATGTAATAAACCTTTTAAGAGGGGCAAAATTAATTTTGTAATATGAATTATTTTTCACTCTCCCACTCAGGGCTTTTGTTACTTGTTTGACATGAAACATATCACAGTTAAAGAACTGGTGTCATTTGGTTGCTATCTGATTTCCATAATAAACAACCAAAGAAAGAAAATAAACAAATAAATGTAAAATATTATTCAATTATACTAACAGTGGGCATCTTGAAGTCGATAAATCTATGAGTAGATTTCCCCTTGCATCACTTTCCTAAAATTCTACTCCAATTTCACAAACGCTGTGTAAAATTCGGATTTAATTGAAAGAGTGCATAAACTTCTATGAATGCAAATCACTCGCAGATTGGCAGCACGCTTTCGCTACTCATTAATAATCCAGGGACCACCATGAGAGAAGTAAAAAGGCGTCCTTACCCTGCATGTCAGCCTACAACAGTCAACAGTAAACTCTTACATCTACTAAGTTATTATGTATTGTTGCAACCGCATTTTAAGGAATAATTGGTGGGGAAAAAATAGTGCCGTTATCATTCAATCTGAAGACAACTGGAACTTTCAAAAATTGTTAGTTTTTTCCCCTTATTTATTGTTTTGTAAATTGGAAGTCATTCCTATCTCAGCCAGTGTGTCAACCTTCGCCTGCTGCTCCTGAGCTATGTGAAATTCCCACCAGTTGAGATAAGTGTGTTATACCTCTGATTTATTCTTATGCTTAAAACATGTATTTAAGATATAACTGCATATTGTGGAAATAGCAGTCTTTCTAAAGCATTAGCATTGACCGATAATGACAAGCAATATTTACAAGCACTCCTTTTTTTTCAAAAGGCAAGACAAGTCTTTGTTCGCTCCTATGAAAGATTTGGATCTACTTACATTTTTCTGAATGTCAAAATACTCGTAAGATTTGTGGTTTATGTTTATGCACAAATGTGCTCTGCTCACATTTCACAAATGAGATTCAATACGTCCAAAAGAATGATGTAGAGATCAGTGAGTGGTTTGAAAAAGAAAAAAAAACATTTGGTATTGGAAACACAAATTTTATAAATTTGCTACAATAAGGTCTGCAAAAAACCAGGAGGGACTGTTAGAAGTAGAGTCCATGTCCTCGGGGCAGGTTTAAAAAAGAGGGTAGAAACCAAAGGCAGAAGAATGCAGGGATATGATGGCATGAAGTTCAAAGTGTCAAAATTTCAAATGATCTGTGGTTCAAGGACAGAGAGAGCTATTCAGAGAAGTGGACGCAGGTGAGCAGAGAGACAGTAAAGTCTTGGTGTTAAACTGGTAGATAATTTGGCAGTATCTGAATCTGAAGGGACGGGTAAAGCTAACAACTATAAAGCGTTAACAGATCTCGCCTGAAAAAGAAAGATACTTGCTTGACTGAGTTTACAGCTCTTTGGCCCTATAAAAACAAAGTTTTTTACATTTACATATTATTGCTAGATAGTTGACAGTGACATCCAGGTGGCACATAATAATGCTAGGATTAGTTGGGCATGAAGTTGAATTCACTTCTTTCAAAGAGGTTGATGTTCAGAAAGGTATGAGGTTCTTTTTTGTTTGTGCTAGTGTAGAGATGGCTTGCTTGTAGCCAGCAGCACTGTCACCAGTATACTTTAACTGATCTGGGATACTCTGGGAAAAAGATCAGTTAAGTCATTTTCAAACCATTTTGCGAGCAGATGTTCACACTAAAAAACAAAATTGTTGTCAGAATCCATTGAGAGTGCCTGAAAGTCCAGTCAAACATAGAAAAAAGTCAAGAATCAAGAACCAAATCAATGATTAGAACAAGCTAACAAATAGCAAAACAGACACTAAATTATGTTATTGCCTGCTCTTTTGACTATGATGAAAGACATTTTGTAGGTTCACAGATGAAAGAACATCCGGGCTTGTTGCTCCCATAAACTCGGTACATCATCAAGCCACATATGCCCTCTACCATACTTCTGTTTAACTGTTGTCAGACAAGAGAGCCAGCACGTAGCATTCATAGCCTCCATAATCTGTAAAATGTCAAATGTTTGGAATGCAATAAAATATGTTCATGAGGAAGCAATATTATTCTTGCAAACAAATTAACCATTAGCACCGCGGAAAAGCTGCTTAACCGCAAAAAGCAGCCATGCGCGTAAGTGAGACTGCTTTGACCCAGAGACCAGGTGCAAAAACGTTTCTGCCAGGCCATTGCTGGAGGACATTTGCACCCTGAGTAACAGTGCTCTTGTTGGTGTTTTTTCTGCTCATTCAAATTTTAGTTTGTGGGTTGAGGCCACTTTGTGTATTGATGAGTTAATGCTTTGCTTCAACCATTGTTTTTCTTCAGAAGACATTACAACTTTGGGGTTTGACGGCCTTCAGGCATGTTCTCTGGTAATGAGAAGTCAAGCTTGAAATTTGTGTGGTTGTGATTGCGCTTAGAAGAACCACTCATTGGTCTTCATCGTCAACCTGTCAAAAGTCTGTTTGATACAAATGAGCAAGACTTAACTTCAAGAATAGAGGTAACCATGTGGGTGGAAATACCCTCCAGCAGTTCTCAGGTCTCTTAAACACTGACACTCTACACAGTGCACCCAAAACAGACCAGGCTATTTAAATTGTCCAAAACTAAAGATGTTTCTGTCCATCTTCTTTGAAGCCTACATCTTCTCCTTCTTTATTTTAAAGAGAAGTCTTGCAGGATGAAATTTTAGGAGAGTTATAAAAGAAGTCTCACGAGATGACATTTCACAAGAATAATGCTCTTTTGCAAAATGCTGTTCAATGGAAACATCAGCACCCCACAGCCGTGTCTTGTTGCAATTTCAGATATGTAGCTTTTTTTGTGGGTAATGGAAATCAACCTTATGACAGTTCTGAAGAGAACCACTGATTGCTTGTAGTCTTTGCTATATGCATAGGATTGGACAGGATATCAAATGAGATAAAACCAAAGTCTGAAGATAGTGATTGCAGCTGATTTACAGTGATTCACAACAATAACTGCAAAGTCTTGAAATAATCCCGAACTGTAGTCCATTGTCCTCATCTGTACTTTAAATTTTTCTTAAAAACAGTCAACATAACTGTACATTACTTTATAGTCCGTCTTAGTTACCAAGTAAAACCAAATTGAGTTTTCTGGGAATTCTCTGTTAATATTGTGGAACAAGCAGGAAGGTGCTGTTTGTCCATGAGAGTATTAGTTTGATTGAAATGACATTCCTTTCATCCTCAACCAAAACTCTTGTGTAATTTCACCTCTCCTGCCTCCTGACCAGCCTGAAACATACACCTAATGGTAACAGTGAGCAGGAAAAACACAACCTAACCTAATTTCCATTAACTAAAACGTAATCTTTTAAATTTGCTTCAGATCCTTTGCCAGACTCATGATTCAGAATTATAGTATTAGAGCTTGTTTCCTGTTCATCCTCGGTAGCTCTTGACACAAACAACACAGATAACAACAGTCACTCCAAATAAGAGCAGAAACACTAGCGCTGTTGTATGTTGTGTTTTTTATAGGCAAAATAACCTTAGTAGGTGAGGACATACTTAAGGAGAAATTTGACACTGACCGCCAAGTACAAATGACCAACTTAAAAGCAGAAATAACAGCAGTAACAGAGCATAATCATTCTTATTTTAAAGGTGATATGGCTCACTACTGCAGCTGATTCTGGGTGGGCCTGGAAGGTTCTGGGCATGAAGCTTACCTGAGCATCAGGCAGCAGGTACCTTCACTCCTGGCCTGAAGCCTGCTACTGGACCTAGCTGAAGAACGGCCTCGAGCTCACTGATTAACAGCTCCGACAACCCTGCAGGTTGGCCTAGACCCTTCTTCCATGAAGACTAAATGGGCTTGGAGCCAATAGTCAGCTTGCTACGTTTGACTGAACCTTTGCCAGACTGACTTCCTACGGATCTTCAAGTCTCTAAAGCTGCAGTCAGTTAAATACTTGTCAGAGGTCCTTGTGGAGTTTAGTTGGACCTACAGTGATACTCATTTAAAATGTTGTTTTGCCTACAACATCAAAACCTAAGGATGGATTTGATCAGAATAAATTTAAAATGATGCTTGTTAGTGTCATAGCTCAGTATAAACTAAGCCAAACTAAAATAGGTAGCATGTTGTGACCAAAGCTAGGTGGGCTTGTTCTGACAAGTTGCTGGGCTTGTTAATTCTGCCCATCTGCCCATTTCTGGATTAACAGTGGCTGGGCAGCCAGCTCCTGCTGGTATGGCATTGTTCCCCCGAAAAAGTGGCTTCAAACAAATTCTTCAGAAAACCTGCAAGTGACATCACAAAGGGTTTGAAACCATCTATGAAAAAGGGGAGAGCAGGCTTTTCTTCCTCTGCAGGCTCCGATCCTTTGATGTGTTCAAGGAGATGTTCTTTTTATGTCGCACTGGTTACTAGTGTCGTTTTCTTTGCCACTGACTGCTGGGATCAGACCATTACTATTAAAAGCTGGACAAGCTGGTGAAAGCAGTGGTTGGACAGAGAGGGGAGTGTTTGTTGAGGATGTTCTTAAAAAGGATATGAGGAGGCAGGGGCAGGTCATCCTCAACGACCCTGAACACCCCGTTTGTGAATCTTGACGGGTCACAGGAGCACATGGCCCAACAGGCTTTTCTGCCGGCACTGCAGCACTAAGAAGTTCAGGAGACCCATCATCCCCGCATCCATTAGATTTTGTAATATGGAGCACTTATTTACAAATGTGAACAAATTTGTTTCCTTTAAAGAAAGAAAAACCCACAATAGTCACTGAAATAACTTCAAACTCATAAGAATAGGTGAGTAATAAATAATAATTTTCTAAAAATCATTCAATGACAATCAAACACTGCTTTTGAAATATGACTCAACAGGAAAAAAACCTACTCCTGCTAATTTACTACTGAAACTGGCCTTGACAAATCAATTGGTACCCTGAGAA
>JAOWBL010000004.1:11560970-11580279 GCA_028564865.1 Zenarchopterus dispar
AAGAAAAGATCAGGCTGTCATCAGAGAAAAAAAAAAAGGGCCTCAACACACCGATTTAACACAGTGTGAAGTCCAGCAGTATGTATAAATCCTCTACGGAGACTGATTTGTTTACCATTCAGAATTGTAGTATGTTTGACTGAATTTAAATAAGTGTAACTTTAATGTGATTGTGTGGTCACTGTGCAACAGCATCATCTAAACAGAACCGTAAGAATATTACAGCCAACAGCTTAATGATTGTGGAAGATAAGCGCTGAGAAGATTACAATTTGATTTTTTAGTCTCATCACTAAAGAGAGACAGGGATTAATTAAAAAAAACAAAAAAAAAACTTGATGGTGAAGCTTTAGAGCAACGGTATTAGTAACAAGAAGTTATTCCCCAAAACATAAATAATGCCACATATAAAAACATAGGTTTCACACTTTTTTTTAGTTCTCTACTCCCAAATACTGCATATGAATCACTGATTTACATAACATTTGTTCAAAAGCTCCACATAGTTGAGGCATTGAGATGCGGTTTCTATTAGAGACAAGCAGGTCAAACTGTTGAAAGGGAAAAAAAAAAACAAAAACATTTTCCTGTTGTCATTTTATCAAACCTGTTTAGTTTCATAGGAAGATAAAAGTAAAGCACAACTGAAGGCAAAAATGGCGAGAGCTCACAAAGGCTTTTATAAATGACTCAAAAGAATTTGGATTTAAGAGCTATGCACAAAACCCCCCCACAATCCTAACCAACCGTGTTTACCACTTTAAAACTTTAAAGTTTAGTGTGTTTCTACAAAGAAATGAAAATGCCTGCTTCATGCATTGCTCTAATATTCTAAATACTAAAGTTTTATTGTACTTTTAATTATCAGAGGGTGGAAGTAGCGTGATTGTTCATGTCAGATAGTTCTCAAACTATATTTTCTGAATATTATACATTATCTCCCAGGTATTAACAGGTATGAGATGTTGTTGCTCTTTTGCTTGACATACCGCTGCCTCAGTCAGTTTATGTTTCAGCGATTAGTGGTCAGAGACACCTTGAAGCGAACTGCTGACAAGGTAAAAATCAACATCTACAAGTCAACACAAACGTGGTATTTCTGGTTGTGTATCAGGCAAACCTGAATGCCTTTACTCAAGAGCTGGTGGTGTCATTTCCTCAGCTGCTGTCGCTGGTCTGGATGGAACAGGGCTTGCTGTGTCTGAAGTGCATGATGTGCACAGCTGTCTGGTGCCACCAGTAAAACATCACCACAACCAGCACGTGCCACACCTGATGGCTGGCACCCAGGTAGTTCACCTGGCCTAAAACAGAAGAAGAAGAAAAGCCTGGATGTTAACATGATCATTGTCATACTCAAATTAAAAGAACAACAACAAAAAAAATTAATAAAAACTATACTTTTGATACAAAGTTTATTAAAGGTGGGTGATCTTATGGCTTATCCTACAGCAGACTGGAGAAGTGAGATGTTTCACTCTATATCTGAGTGGGGCATTTCTTAATGTAGTAACCACTTCATGAGTGTACATACATCCACCATCCAATGGTATCCATAGCCCTTTCATACAACTAACATGCAATTTATGTCCATTGTAGCACCTCTGGTAATAAAGTAATTGTATTTCATTGGCTTTCTACTTGTTTTTTTTTTTTTTAATTGGGGGCGACTACTATGTGCTAGTGACATTTAACCTAATCCAGTCCAGTAATCAACTTTTTAAATACTTCTTAGTTAAACTATTTCCTTGTAATTACATTTTGTTCAAAAAAGCACTACCTTTGTGACATTTTGATTGAATTAACTCGTCTACAGAAAGTTGACGTGAAACCCCAGCTACAAAGTTTTACAGTGTTGATTTTCACACACAACTTGAATGAAACCAATGGGGGCATAAAGGTTAAATCCCAGCGACTGACAACAAAGCAGTGGAGCTTTTGAAACCACCATTTTACTTTTTAAGAGGGAGAAGCAAACGAGAGAAGCAAACCTCACCTGGAAAATAGCGCTCAGGGATTTTGGTGGCATAGAACAGGAAGGCAGATCCAGCAATCAAGTACATTACTATCACACGAGGAAGGAAGAGCTGTGAAAGAGTAAAAAAGAAAGGGATGATAAACAGTGCAGATCAAGCTTTTCAGATTTCAAGTAAATCAAAGAAGGAAAACCCTGCAAAAAACTGTAAGATTGGGGGTGGGGTGGGGCTTTTTTCCCCCACTTAGTACTAGTTTTTGCTGACCTTCACAATGTCAGATGTGAATCCTCCATTGAGCCAGATCCAATGGCATGCAGGAATCACACCGACACCCGCCACACAGCAGAAGATTGTCATCCTTATCAGTTTCCAGTCACTACTGAGGTAATTAGGGTGGACCTGAGCACAGAAGACGGCCAGGATCAGGGACAGCACCATCAGCAAGTAGACCTGACGCCAAAACTGCAGGAAGAGATAATCACATTAAATACATTACAGACTCAGCTGCAGCGTCCATGTCTTTATAGTTATATTTCTGACACTTACAGAGTTGCAGTAAAACGCGTAGAAGATGCCAGGTACATAACAGCCCAGGATGCCAACAGAAATGCCCGCATAATCCAACGCCAGCCAGCGACGGCAGGTCTTCTCTGATCGGTGGCATGAGAACAGGTGATAACCCACTGAGCACAGCATGCAAACCTGCCATGAAAACACGAGGTAAAGTCACACACTGCAAGATGATGAGCACCTTACTCCTTAGTATTTGCAACATTCAACACCACTTCTTACTCTTGCAGCAAGTCCATGGGCTTAATAATTGTTATAATTAGATTTTACCTCTGCACTCATACATCTGTAAATGTACCTCATCCATACAATGTAGACACAACATGAACACAAAGAGGTACAAAGAGAGGTGACAAACAGGGATGGCAAAATTTACTACATTTACACTGCAACTAATGTAAGATCACATTATTATTTGCTACACACTTTACAACACAAATAAAAGTACAGCTAATCTTCAATAGTTTGTAATCTTCCATCTTGGAACTATTCCAACTGTCATAGACCTTACACACCTTAACAGGTCAAGCTGACTGCACCTGCAGCATGAAAAATGAACCTATGTGAATCAGAAATCATGACAGGTGTAGCTGTTATTTCAATGACAAAGAGATGAAGGTAATCCTTATATGAAAGCCAGCAACTCAACACACGTGTAAGGACAAATAACTGTTACCTGGAAGCAGAAGAGTCCTATAGCATAGATGACATAGTCCTCTCTGTTGGCTCCAGAGGCTGGCAGGACTGTTGAGAGGTCGTTGACCCCCAGGGAGAAGAAAAGAAGGAAACCAAGAAGGTGGCTCCAGATATTCACAGTCTCGTTAGACAAAATAAAAATGCTGCAACAGAAAAAGAAATGAGAGCAGATAAGCAGGACTGAGAAACAAGAATAATAATTCTACATCGTAGACATGAGTGAGATATGATATTACAAGCATATACTACCACCTCTTCAGGCAGAGTTTAGAGGGCAGGTGAGCCCGGTATCCGTCTGTGATGTAGGGGTTTTCTTTCAGGAAGAGGGGGATTTGTTCATAGGTGTAGAGCCGGATCCTCTGTGGTATCAGTACCGGCCAGTGCTGGTAACTGCCCAGCTCGATGTAGTGGGCAGTCTTGAGCAGCTTCTGGGGCATCTTCAGCAGCATCTTGTTCTGGGCTCCACCGACTCAGCAGGACAGACTGGAGAGGTTAAGGCTGAAAGTGGAGATAAGAAAAAAAAAACTGGTCAAAGAAAAATCTATGAACGAAATCGTCTCATGTCTGTATTATAATAAAACTATTCGTAAAACGTCCCTACCAGTGAAAACAGTCACAATATCTATTTATTATAAACAGCTACTGCCGAGGGTGTTGAGCTGAGGCGTTAAAACAGAGAAACACGAACAGTGACGTGTTAAATCTTCAAAACTAACCGGTTTGTTGTTGTCAGCGCCTCATGCTAGCAGGCTAACTGACGTCATTGCTAATTGTGAAATTAAGCGAAAATGGTTTAAAAGGAGCCGGAAACTCACCATTATTTGCGCTCTAACTGTGGATGTCCTCGGGTAAACAGTTCATCCATCTCCAGGTGGCTATCAAGCTAGTTTCGGCTTTAAATATCCACATTTTAGTCCCTCATCCAGTCTACTTTATCTGAGTCTCTCACGAGGAAACCTGTTTATCGTCTATTGATGTTTTGACTGTAGGTGATGAAACTGCCACCTACTGGCGACACTGGAGGATTACATCTCACGAATAAACAAAATACTCAGCGTTTTCCTCCATAATATTTCTGTCTTATAGTCATCTGTTAAGAAACTCTGTGCTCTTATGAATACTACATACTCATCTGTAAATGGTTTCTCATGTTAATTTGTTGTTCAAACCCCTTTAAAAACTCCTCTCATGCTTTTACTTCGTTATTATGAGCTTGTTTAATGACAGTTTTATTCTGTTTTGATAAACCAGACTTGTAACCACACCACATAAATTTTCGTTGTTTCTGTACTGCAGAAATTAACGGCAGTCCCACTCTTTACAAACTTTTCCAGCATGCAAGGAGAAAACTGTTATTTTCTTTGTCTTGTTATCTGAGAGGGAACAAGTGGGATACAAGTATTCATCAACCAGCAGTTTTGATCAGAAACTTTTGCCATTAACCAGTATTTTTACCACCTTATGTGATTCAGCAGAATTGTTTAAAAAAAATCTAACTAATGAAATTGGCTTTGTCTAAAGCAATGGGATCTTCAAATTAATATTTTTGTGAACAACCTTTTTAGGCAATAACAGCAATCAAATCATTTCTGTCACTCTCAATGAGACCTCTTCACCTGTAGACAGGTATTCTGGCTCATTGCTCATGAACAAACTGGATCATTATCCAGTTGGAGGACCCATGACCTGCAACTGAGACCCAGCTTTTTGACACTGAGCAGCAGATTTCACTCCAGAAACATCTTGAGATTTCATTTTTACCTCCACAGATTCAAGACATCCTGTTCCACTGTAGTTAAATTATTTTCAATCTTTTGTAGGGGATACCACGTAATTTGTCAAAATTCATTAGTTTTTTGTTAATTGATTCAACATGTTTTAACTTAATGAAGCAATATCTGATTTTCATTAGTCAGTGTTCAGCAAATTATTTATTTATACTTTTATCAGCTCCAAGTTATTTCACTGATCAATGTGGGTTTTCCTTTCTTTAATGGGAGACTACCAACAAATTTGTCTACATGTGTGATTTAGCACTAAGAAGGTCTCTCTAAATGCTCCAGTACTTAAGTGAGCCTGGTTCTTGTTGTGATTGGGTGGACATGTGCAGTAAGGTTGTGTTAAATTCAAAATATTTCACTGATCCCTCAAGGAAAATTAAACAACCTCTTCGGTGATTAATAAATAATAGTTCACTTTTATTGCATTTTACCTCAAAGAAAGGTCAATGTTGCGAAAGGATGCTGTTGCACATTTTGCCCATGCGGTGGCAGTAGCAACTGATAGGTTACTGGTGGTGTGTAGGGGGTCGCGTCAGAGAATAAGAGTAGGTAAAAGATAAACAGACGTGTGCTAAGAAGAAAAGTGAGAAATAACAGAGCCTCATCTTTAAAGGCAAAAAGACAAGATGATACCAGGAGTAAAGGAGGAGGATGGCGTGGATTTAAAACCCCCAGCAAGTCTGAAACTAACGGGCAATGTCGGCGAAAACTGGCGCATCTTCAAACAGCAGTTCAACCTGTATGTCACAGCCATGGAAATGGACACTAAGACGGACGCCAGGAAGGTAGCGCTGCTGCTGACGATAGCAGGGCCGGAGGCCATAGAAGTGTTTAATACGTTCGCGTTTGACAACCCAGAGGATAGGAACAAGTTTGATGCAGTGATTAGTAAATTCGATGCCTATTGTTCCTCAAACAAGAACGAGACGTACGAGAGATACGTGTTTCGGTCTCGCGTGCAGCAGGAGCACGAGCCCTTTGATAGCTTCCTCGCGGACTTGCGGCTAAAGGCTCAGTCGTGCAACTTCGCGGAGCTGAGGGAGTGTATGATCAGAGACCAGATAGTTTTCGGCGTGGAAGATAGAAAAGTCAGAGAGATGCTGCTGAGGGAAACGGAGCTGACGCTGGAGGAAGCTATTAAGATGTGCCAGGAAAGCGAGCTGACCCAAAAGCAGGTGAAGTGCAGTGAGTCCACGGCAATGGTGAGCGAGGACGCGACAGAGGTGTCTTCTCGGACACGCAGCGTGGCTACCCCTCCACCGCTGTTTTCAGATGCGAGGGCGATAAAGCAGATTGATGTGCAAGTTATTGAAGAAGTCCGAAAGCATATTCATTTATACGACACATCATCCCCACACTACAAAAATAGCAAGATGACTCTCGGGTCTTGGAGGGAGATTGGAGCAAAGTTTGGCCTGAAAGCCGGAGACTGTGTGAAGAAGTGGAAAAACGCAAGAGACAAATACGTCCGCCTTAGGAAAAAATTTTCCACGCAGAGTGGGGACCCAGCAGGGATAAAGGTGTCGGCCTTATATTTGTACATGTCCTGGTTGGCGCCTCACATAAAACACCGGGACGCGGACTCCAGTTATGTCACCCAGGTAAATACAACGTGTATTTGAAATAGATCTAGACAGTGGACTCCTGTTCCTTACTACATAAAGACTGATCTTTGGATCACTGTTTATGTAGTGCATAGGTTTTGTAAACATGGCTATTTGTTGTATGAAAAAGGAGGCACATTCTGTCTTAATGGGGTTTTAAAAGTATGCACACATACTTTTATCTATTTTATATAAAATGAAAAATGCATTATGTATGATTTTACTATCCAACTTAAAGTAATTTTCACTTTCATTGCTCTACATAGTGTGACCAGATATCAAGTGTGTCCCCTGTGGAAAAGACGTCTACAAATGCCTCCCAAGGGGACAACACGGCACAAAGTGTACCAGCATTTCCTGCAACATCCTGCACAGAAGAGACTCTTCCCAAACTTGTTCTCTCATCTTCTCCATCCCCTTCGCCAGTCAGTTCACCCAGTCTGAGAGTGGCCAAGAAGAAGAAGAGGAGGAGAGAGCAGAAAGACTGTCTAGAAGAGGAGATGAAGGTCCTGGAACAACGGCGCTTGGAACTACAAGACAGACTTGCTCATTTGAATGATGAGAGCTCCGGGTTTGGCCGGACTGTGGCAGACTTGCTCCGGGGGTTGCCAGATGACCAAAGGGAACAGGCTATGCTCTCAGTCCATAAACTTTTAACTGACTGGCCAAATCAATGAACGTCAGCTCATTTTTTTTTGCACAAGTTTACTTTTTGCAAACTTTGTTTTGAATAAATTTAAAAAAAAAAAACTCAACTTAATTTGTGGTTTTTATTGGAATTGTATCTTTACATCACATTCATTTGTGGGTTTCAATATTCAATTGGCCATGGCAACGTTCCCTGTGGTGATTGAAAAAAGGATGCAAAGTCATTGCGGACAGCAAGTGCAGTTCTGGTAGAGTGACACTTAGACAGACAAAGCTCAAGTGGTTTCAAAAGACCGGCGTCCCCAGCCACCACCCTTCGCCACTCGCCTTGTTGTAAAGAGCCTGGTGTGTCTGTATCTGCAAAATTAGGAGGAATGTATTTGCTGACTGGTGCATTTCCTTCATCTGTGTATGTCAGGTAGTTGTGAAGAGCAATGCATGCTTTGACAATGTCCACAGCCTTGTCAGGCAGACATTCCAGTTGCCGTCCCAGAATCCTCCAACGGGCCACCAAGATGCCAAATGTGTTTTCAATCACACGGCTGGCTCTGGAGTGACGGTAGTTATATATCCTCTTCTCAATGTTCAGCTTTTTTCCTGCATAGCCAAATAAAGACAAAGACACCACTGTTTGCCAGGTTCAATGAACATAGTCACAACTGAGCATTTTCCAACACCATTAAAAACATAAATGTCTCATTCTATGTTCATAGGAATCATTTAATATAGTGAACTTATGAGAAAAAACTGAAATACAAAAAAAACATATTTCGAAGTCCTGTTGCAAATAGAGACGTACCTGTAAAGGGACGCATGAGGTTGTTGTGAAGGGGAAATGCTGCATCACCGATGATCACATGCGGCATCTCTATCCTACTTCCAGGAAGATTGGCGGGAGAAGGAAGTTTGAGCTGATTGTCCAACAGAAGCGTACCAAATTTGCTTTTACTGAAGAGTCCTCCGTCACTTTCCCGTCCATATCCTGCTATATCCACCATCGTGAATCGATATCTGGCATCGCATATAGCCATGAGAATAATAGTGTCCTTGTAGTCACTCTTGGCGTGTGATGGGGCCTTGATCTTAACGTGTTTTCCGTCTATGCACCCGGCACAGTTCGGGAAGTCCCACAAACGCCAGAAATCTGCTGCAATAGTCTCCCACCGCGCTACCGAGGGACAGGGAAGAAACTCTGGCTGCAGCGCCGTCCATAAAGCTCTGCTGATCTCCGACACAATGGCTGATACCGTGCTGGACGCCACTTTGTAGCCAACAGCTACCGCCGCCTGACTTTCACCAGAAGCCAAGACTCGAATAGCAATAGCAAGTCTCTGGACGGTGTCAATAGGCATACTGTGCGTACAGTGATGTGTAATTAGTGGTTCCACACGGCGAACCAACTCGTCAAATCTACTTGCCGACATCCGAAAGTACTTGAAGTGCATTTCCTCATCCATGTCCCTCATTTGTGGGACTAAAACAGAAAATTCCCCCTCGGTCTGCCTCATTCGGTTCAGTGGTCTCACAGACCATCTTCTTCGACGCCTTCTTCTTTTTCTTAGTAGCTGTAATTTCTTTAAAATTAACTGCTGTTCTACTTTTATGAGCTCCAACTCGCACAACACCTGCTCTTCTGTAGCCATTTTTGATGAATGCCGACAGGAAGATAGATGAAAGAAGTAAACAAAGGAAAGCCTTCGACTGCACACAAGAATCTATGCTGCCAACTAGCGGTTGGTGGTGTAATTACAGAGGGAAGCGAACCGCACGGGTTAACCTTTGTAAGCAGCTTCTACTAGCGCAAAAGCAAACTTAATGAGAATGTCTCGCATCAAAGAAATGAAAAATAAACCACAAATAAGGGAAAAAAACACGACAGACTGAAAGTCTATGATGGGCAGTCAATTGAGTGCTTAGACACTCACAAGTTGAGTGTCTAAGCACCTTTTTTATTATTAAAGAGGGACATGAATACTTCTGGGTGATAAACCCTATAAAAAAACTAGGGTTGGTAAAAATAGTGTATTGCATCATAATACATTCAAACTCACCCAATAACTTCGATGTCTTCAAGGGTTTTGGTGCACTGCCCCTTACATATAAAATACAACTAAGAAAGGCAGACAACCAGTTGTGCATGCACCAGTCATGTTCCAGCACCACCGAGAGGCAAAAACACTGAGAGGCAAAAACAAAGAATCAGGCAGAATGACCAAGTTGGGTATGATTGAAAAGACTGATGAAACCACATACTGGGTCAACTCTATGGTAATTACCAAAAAGCTGAGACTGTGTATGGATCTGAAAGACTTCCATGAGAACATAAAATGGGAGGAAATCCTCATTGAAAAGGCAGGTGTCCCTTACTCCATAAAGCTCAATGCATCACATTACCGTTGGCAACAAAAACTGGATGAAAACAGCACAAATTATTCTACTTTCAACACTCCCTTCAGCAGATACTATTTTCCTACACTGGCCTTTGGAATAAAGTCATCACCTGAAATATTCCACAGAGCTATGGAGCAGATCACAGGGCTTGAAAGGTATTATAGTAAACATTGATGATGCCATTACATGTAGTTCAAGAGCAGCAAAGCACAAGGAGAGGCTGAATAGAGTGATGAAGGGAAAATAAATGGGAGTTTGGGGTGCAGGGGATGCACAAGGTATCAAGCCAGACCAAGATAAAATAAAGGCAATGCAGAAGATGCCAAAGACCACAAACAATACAGGTGTACAGGCTGAGGGCAGGCACTGGAAACCCACGAGCCATGACAAAATCTGAGAGCAGATATGTTCAGATTGAGAAAGGATTCTTGGGGTTGGCTTGTAGCTTTGAGAGGTTTCATAGCTACTTGTATGGACTGCCATCTTTCCCAGTGGAGACAGATCATTGACCACTTGTCTCCATCATGAAAAAACAAAACAAAACCAAACAAAAAAATCCCTCAAATGATATGGCAGATATGACGGTTCATGATGAAGATACAGGGGTATGACTCTGAGCTGATACATTCCAGAAAAGCACCTGGCACTCCATCAGACAACTGTGTAAGCATAACTGATGACATTCAGTGCCATGTACACATGATGTCTGCTCTACTGCATGTACCAGACACCACACCTAAACAAATTGCTGAGGAAACAACCAAGGACTCAGATCTGCAAAAGGTAATTTGAAACAGGTTCATCTCCACAGTTTTACCATGTCAGGGGTGATTTTAGCATTGTCTGCGAAATATTGCTGAGGAAGAGCAGGATTGTCTTTATGCATGAAGATGATACATGAAAGCCACCTCAGCATCAGAAAATGCAAAAAGAAATGTTTTCTGTTACAGAATTAGCAGACAGTCCAATGTCTGCTAACTGGCCAATGTAACACATGCCAGAAATAGAGAAGCAAAGAAAGCAGATAGCCCATAGTAATAGCTGAAGTGCCAACACCACCATGGTACAAAGTGGGAATGGACCTGTTGAGTGTCAGGGAGAAGACTATTTAGTAGCTACTGACTACTATTCAAGGTTTACAGGTTGTCACCTGCTGCAGAACTGCTCCTCGGGTGAAAGCTCCACAGTACCCTGCCAAATTATTCAAACAAAATCCAAAGTAGAAGAAACCTTCAATGATTGAACATAAACCAAACCAAACCAAACCAAAAGTCCTTCTATAGTGTAACATCCAAGCATCTCCCCTCTGTCAATCAACATCAAAGTCAGGATTGAGGATGTGAATGGATAGAGATAATGGCTGTTGTTCCACTGTGAAGAGAGCTGCTGACCCGCTCATATGGGACATGCGCAGTGGGGGTGGTGCACATCCCATACAGATGGTTCTGCTGGTGATCATAAGAAGGAAGGGATTCTTCCCTTTTCTACAGATTCAACAACAAGAGAGCTGGACATACTTTGATATGTTCCATATCAATTAGGACTTGCCGACTGACTCCTGATGAAAACTGCTCATCGCCCTGCAGCTCTGTGAGCAGTTTGGATGCTCTGTGAGCAGTATGTATGTGTTTGTGTGTGTACCTTTAAATGTCATAGTGCTTGGTTTTCTTCCATATACTGCACACTCTTGATGCCTTCTACCCAATTTTCTCCCACATTTTCTCAAAAATTAATCCTTATTTTAGTTATTTGAAACTCAAGGATCACCAATAAATTTTGGTGAATAAACTTATAGTTAGCGTCTAATGAGTCTTGGGGGAAAAAAATAAACCGTTGTCCAACCGCACCCACAAAGATCACATAATAAATGGATGGGGTCCCTTTTTCTGAATAATGATGCTGGTATGTTATTATTTGAGTTGTTTTTGTCATGATTTCACCCAAATAGCTGAAATGGAACCAAGTATTGCATGCCTGCCGACAGCACAATGAAATTAATGATTACTGCGCGACATCTCTAGAGGAACGAAGCCAGTCTCTCAGACTGGTGAAATTTAACAGAGTGCAGCTCTGCAAAACAACTTTTCTCCCCCCAATGTGTTCTGATGCAGAAGAGAAACTCTTAGAAGATTGAAAAAATTCGTTTTTAATCCCTACTCCCACCACACACACACACACACACACACACACACACACACACGTTGAATTGTTTCTTTGGCTGGTGTCTGGACAAAAGACGAAGGTCACAGTAGTGTCAACATTTGGGAGGTAACATTTTGGATCAGACTCTGTCAAAAGAATAATTACACCGTGGGTGGAGTGTTTGTTTACCATCTGAGATTGATCTACAGCAGCATTATGCACTTTTTAAGGCATTTATTTAAAAAAAAGAAAAAGCCGCCAGGAGAATGAGACAATTGGAAAGCCACTGCTGCATGAATAAGACATATGTTGGCAGTTTTATTTTAAACCTGGCACTCTTGTTCATGTTTTAAAATATGAAGGAGGAGAAATGCAAGAATATTTGTACTTCAAAATGAGATCTTTATTCTCAACGATTTGAACCTGCACGGTGTTTTTTTACGTATGTTTGCCAACACAGGAAGTCAGTAATAGTGTCTTCAAAATAAAAGTCGAGAGTAAATACGTCATGTGTTTTCTAATTTATATGCTGGGAAAAATAATAGAATTCAATTGAGTGTTTTTTTTTCTTTTTCTTTTCCCTTTTTCCTGGTATGTGTATTTTTGTGTGCTTATAATCAGTCCATATAAATTCATATTATAATAAGCCAAAAATGACCAAAATATCCATTAATGGCACAAAGTGATGACAGTCTTCTATTATTCCTTTGAATCCCCGATCGATATGATACTAATAATTAATATTACCAATTACACAATATTATTTTCGTTCCCCCCATTTCTTCTGTTTCGAATGGCCGTGTAAGATACAATATTAAAATTAGACTGACTAGACTTCGAAAGGAATTGATTTAAGCGCATTTGTCCACATCTCTTTCAGGTGGTTCATGAAGTCAGTGGAGCTGGTGTGTTGGGAGCTCTGGTCGCCTAATTTGTAGGATCCTGGAGGAACGAGAGCAGATTTTTCTCTTCTGTTGATATTGCTGGTGATTTGACAGTGTTGTGTGTCTGCAGCTGTGCGCCCTGCCCCTGCACACTTTATTGTGAGGCTCCTGTCTCCCACGTTGGTTCGCGCACATTCGGGACTACAACATGTGAACAGCTGGCCTGAAGCGGAAGAGTTGACCGGCTCTTCATAGCTCATTTGATTATTCTGATTTTGAAAGTCAAACTGGCTGCTGATATGTAACGCATGGATAATGGATCGGATCTGGACGTGTTGCCAAATACTGCTACTTGCTGTGAGCGTGTGCGTAAATTCAGCGGTGCGTGATGGCGACGACGCGTCTTGCGATGGGGCCTTTGATATTTATTTTGTTTTGGACAGGTGAGTTATGGAGACAGAGCGTTTGAGTTTTGTGTGCAGTATTAAGTTAATGTAGTATACTTGTTACTTCTCTGCAGAGACGGTCCTTGAATCTGTCCTCACCATGTAAGGCTGTGTTTAGTTGTCCATGTCCACTCCTGATCATTTGCAGGGTTGACAGGTTATTTTAATCTTCTCTAACATTTTAGAAAGTTCATTTTTAAATCCCCAGAGTTTTCCCTCACAGAGTTTTCAGATAGAGTAAAAATAAATCTTCATGGGTTGGAAAAATAGTAAAATGTGACATTTTTGTATATCACCATAATATATTTTAAGAATGTATATTTTAATTGGATCCCTTCACACACAGGCTTTTTTCTTTTTTCTTTAGATTGATTTTTTTTTCTTTTAACCCTCAAAACTTTAACCCTCTGGCTTTTATAGAAACACATCTTAGGTAGCCAAGGATATTTGACCCAAATGCGGCTCATGTCTGCAGTTTCATTTGGCCCAGATTTGGCCTTTTCTGCCAGCGCTGATTCAGTCTGGCTATCTAAAGTCAAAAACTGCCATTTTTGGGGGTCTTTAGGCCACACCTACCCATTTCAACACTTGCTGTGACATTTAACTTGCAGGTCGGGCAGCGTGTGGGGACACTGGAATGAAATCTACGAATTTGTGGAGCAGCTCACCAGCAGGTTTGTCAGGTAAGTAAAGTGACAGTTCTATGCATTTCGGTTCTTTCTCCATTACAACACCCTCCCTGTCCTCCTCATGCAACAGAAAAACTCCTAATATGCAGATATAAAATAAAATGTTTACTTAGACTCCTCCACCACGCAGCGGAAATTACACAAAGGAAAACAGTGGCTATTTACACAGAAAATAGTCTTTAAATTACAGTTTAACTAGTAATGGTGGGTAATAAAAGTAGGGCTACTATTTCAGGCTACAGACATCATACAATGTCACCAACTGTTTAAAAAAAAAAACAAAAAAAAACCCTGAGTAATGCTCTGAAGTGTGTGTGATATCTTTAGATATAATAGCAGGCTGCTATATTTTAGAGCCAGATGTGGAAAGTAGCATTGACCATAACACACCCTTGCTTCCGCCACTGCCCTTCAATTACACACAGAAATCCGTTCTGTCCAGTCACAATAAGAGCTGACAGATAATCAGATTTGTAACCTGTGTGTGTACTGTGTTGTGTGTTGTTATATGTTCCTTAGCTTTGTTTGTGTGCGTGTATTTCAGCCCCAGGACGAGGGTCTCCTACATTGTCTTCTCAGCTCAGGCAGTTGTAATACTTCCTCTAACTGGAGACAGGTATCCATTTCCTCTCCTCCCCCTCTTCCTCTTACTTTTTGCCCTTCATTACTCATCCAAATCCTTTTCCCTGAGAAGCTGGGCTCTTTTGTTTACACTGTGCTGTTTTGTGGTCTGCCGGCACAGGGCTAAAATAGACAAGGGTCTGAACAAGCTGAGCAAAATCAAGCCAGCTGGTGAGACATACATGCACGAAGGTTTGAAAGTGGTAAGAGTGCTCGTCCAAGGTTGCAATAATTCGTCCTATACATTTACAATAATCTTCAAACTCACTTGAGTACTATGTTCTGACTTATTCTTGTATGTGTCATGTTTTGCTGCTTAGGTGTCAGATCAAATGAAGAACCAGACTTCACCATCATCCAGTATCATTATTGTTCTGACTGATGGCAAGCTGGACGTCTACCCCTTTGAACTGAGTGTGAATGAGGTAACGCACACATACACACACAGGAACGCATGCACACCAATGACATATTAGATTTTGATGTGAGAATATCTACTTTAATTTTCCATAAAAACTGACACTTTTACTGTTTGATAGCTATGTCTTACCATCCGCTGTTTTATACTGTATATTAGTACAAAAAAAAAAACTTGAACATGACTTTTATTTGAAGTAAATGAGCTCAAGCAGCAAATCATATCAGTTATGGCTCCTCTAATAATGTAAATATACTTCAGATTAAAAAAATTTTTTTTTGGTCAGTGGAAGCCGAGTCTGACTCCTTGTGTTGTGATTCCCAGGCTGACAAAGCCCGAGGATTTGGAGCCAGAGTGTACTGTGTCGGGGTCATGGACTTTGACCACACACAGGTAGGGGGATTTCTTTTCATACCCTTTTCTCTTTCGTAGTTCCCATGCCAGCCTCCATGCAGCCCTGGGAGGGGAAAACCGATCACTGATACCGCAGCTTGTTTGAACACTGAGGTTTTATTTGCCTTTCTGTGTGTGTCAGAGTATGTTAGGTTTTGGTCAGAACTCATGTTGGCTGTTGTTTCAGGCCGGGATTAACGAATACATGCTGACCGCACTGCTTAGCCTGGTTGAGCTCATCTAAAACCTCCAGGGAAGTGAATAGCGAGCAGCTGGCGGGTGTTTGTAGTTTGGAGCTCATGTTGTGTTTGCTTAGTATAACAACTGCAAGTAGAATTTGTTTGGCACCATGTTAAGTTGTTTCTTTAGTTTTTTTTTTTTTTTTGCTTAAGCCTTTTGCAAGTATCAGGTTGATAAAAGAGAGCACTGTGTTTGCAAAGAAAGCACTCTACTCAGTGCAGAGAGCGATGAAACCTTATGTGTCCTCTGAGTAGTTTTTCATGCTGAATTAGGATGCCTTTAGTTGATTGTTGACTATGAGAAATGCAATAGGAGCAAAACCACAATCTCATTCAGTGCCACAGTGACTGAGAACTGTTTATCATCTGTGACATGCTTCTGGAGTCAGCAGCAGTAGTAGTCTTCATGAATTTGACAATGCAAAGATAAAGTATAATTAAATCAGATTATAAGGATGAAATATTTTAATAAAAGTGGCATCTTAATGTTGCACAAGCCCATCCCTGAATCATCTCTGTTTTGTGTTTCACCAGTTTCAGTCATGATGTTTGTCATTGTGAGCATTTTTGAGCTGGTTTGAAAAGACTTCAAGTGACTTGCAGTCTTCAGTAGTCACAATATAAGCCAGCCTCAGCCAGGGTTTTGGCCCACAGTGGTCCGTTTTATAAACAGGAAGTAATTAGATTACTCTCTAATTAAATTATGCTAGACAAACTTCCTCCTCTGCGACCATTAAAGCAGGAGATGAAAGCTGTAGCCAGCTGCTAAGGGTTTTATCTCCTAGAAACAGACTCACCCTCCCTAAATGCTGCTGAGGATCATCACAACCTAAAGATGTCCCTGGGAGGCAGTAACATACGAACTCACAGTTCCTCATGTATAAGAATAAAATCTGTTTTTTTTTTTTTTTCCTTTTGGCCACAGCTTGCTGAAATAGCAGATGGCACAGAGCAAGTCTTTCCAGTTCTGTCTGGCTTTCATGCTCTCAAAGACATCGTCAACAAGGTGAGGTCAGGCCACGTACAGTGATATGTAAATATATTCATGCACACACAATCAAAATGATCACCTAAACACAAACCTTCATCTGTTCCTCTGCATCACAGGTACTGAAACAGTCGTGCCGCGAAGTGTTCACCATAGAGCCATCCAGTGTTTGTGTGAATGGTAAGCCTGCTTCAACGGGCTTGTTGCATCTGCAAAGTTTAAATATACACTAACAAATCAAAAGACTGCTTCTTGAGGAGGAATCATAAAAACCCTCATCGAAATGATTTGCAAGGCTGAATGAAAAGCAGAAAATTTGATACGTCCAAAAATGGAAATTAAGTAGTCTCTACGTCATAATAATATTGAAAAAGAAAAATATATACATAAAATGTGCAGTGGATCTAGTCATTAAGATAAAACGGCAAACAGGATTTCTAAAGAGCTTCAGGCTTATCTGGACCATCAGCTTGCAGTACCACATGCTGCAGTGAACCAAAAAAAAAGAGAACAAAAGAGCAAAACAAATATTACAAATAAAACAAATTTACAAGGACTTTTAACTATACAATACAGTCTTTCTCTGCTGATCTAGGACCTAAGGAAGTGTATCTAGAGCTCTTGGGGAGAGCTGTGCTGCAGTTTGTTCAGATGGAACTTGATGAAGTCCCTCGGGAAGAAAACCCCACCTACATTTAAATACTGTGGAGATCCTAGCATACCATGCAGCTGCTTTGACATTATATCTGTATTTTTTAAATTTAACTCTATATTTTGAAGGCATTTTTTGTTGTTGATAAATAGTTTAAGATTTTTTTTCTCAATTTATGCAACTGTTGAAGACTCATGGACAAAATTGAACCTAAGGCCCAAATGAGGCTCGTGGACCATGTCAACATGGTCCTTCTTAAATTAAAATAATAATAATAAAGATTCTTCACATGTCTGTAAACAGTCTACACTGTGCTGTGTCCTGTTTTGGAGTGGTAACCTGTCCAAGGTTCATCCTTACTACAGTCATGTCATCCGATGAGAATCTCTTTTCATCTCATGCACTCGTCATGGCAATCAACCAGAAATGGCCCAAGTAGAAGCAGAGGAAGAAAAACATTTAATTGTAATCTGTAAAGAAATGGCCACTGTTCAACCCTAAAAGCACCAATGAAACACGAGTCACCAATAAAAGGAGTTCTGTTGTAAGGAAGTAATTTGGGGTCAGTAAGGGAGATGTACAGCTGGCAGTGCTGCTGTGCAGAAAAGTACCACAATCATTTGTTACAAGGAAAGCCATAAACCATTATCAACATTTAAAGAAGCATCACAGGCTGCAGTAAATGTAAAAAAAAGTCATGTGAACATGTGGAAGTAGGCAGTTTCTGAGGCAGTTATGGTGGTGTCACCAAATGGGGAAAAAAAAGCCTCACTGAGGGACGGGGAACCAACTCTTTATGAGTTTGAAGTCTTGTAAGAGATATTAACTTTTTACACACATTTTCACAGAATTTTAAAGAGAATGTTTGATTAAAAGAGAAAAAGGGGCGTGGAGTTTTATGTCAGGACAGTTGAGATCCCGGAGGATCAGGAGTGCCATGAAAATAGTAATAAGACATTTTCATAATCCATATGCTAGAAACTGAAAATTGTGAAAGTATTTCTGAGCAGACTTGGAAGCTGGAGGATGGAGAAATCTACCCCTAGTAACACTTGGTTACCACAGTTAATGATTTGATTGCTTTGGCTAGCTATGTCAATGAGAATCTTCACAATGACCATGGTTACATTTTAAGAATGTTGCTTCAGATTTGTTTAATGACCTGAAACGTGTGTAACAGGCTGCGTCAGGAATACTCCACATTTCTCCCAAAGAGAGCTGGGTTAGGCTCCAGCAAATCCTGTGACTCTGAATTAGAAAAAGTGGGAATATATGGTGGATGGATTTTCCTCCCTTTTTTTCTCATTTTAATATTATTAATTACTAATATTATTAATTTGCCATCCAATATAGTTATATACATTTTGTTTCTTAAATTAAGAAATGATTATGAAAATGTCTTATTGTGATTTTCATGGCACTCCTGGTTCTCTATATGATCTTTCTTCACATATAATGACAGTTGATGTAATAATGGTCCAACAAATTAGAAATCTAATGCATAGTGAATATTGCACAGGAGTTTGATGAACGCAAATCAAATGTAATATTTGTTAGAAAAATTACAATTAGATGTTACCCACAATTCTTCCAGACCTGTGAAATGAAACAGATGTGGAACTTCACTGACTGGAAATTTCCACTTCATGACAGCAGAGGATGCTGTTAATGTTAACATCAGATTAAATTTTCACTTATTTGATGACAGGACCAGTTTGAAAGGTTACTTCACAAAAGGGAAGTTTACTAAATGTTGCAACTTTAAACACATTTATCCATGAGTGCCGTTTCACTTTGCTTGACAGATCACGAAATTGTCGTTATTTTTAATCAACTGAGCATGTTAACTATAGTACAAACTTGTCACATGATGACAGTCGGCTGATAAACTTCCTCATGAATTATATTGTCTGTCTGGATCCCTTCAACTATTTTACAAACATAAACATGGGCCTACAGCAAAACGTTCCTTACCCTACAAGAGAAGATCTTTTGTCTTACAAAGAACTTTCCCATATATATTTGACATAATCAGGTCTTAATGAGTTTGTTAGATCTAGTTCAAGTAGATATTTATGATGTTGATACTAACTGTTGGAAGAAAATTGATAAATGTATGTCCCCTGCATGATAGTTTCATATTTTCATCTTGCCTGTTATTATAATTTGAG
>JAOWBL010000004.1:11580379-11601862 GCA_028564865.1 Zenarchopterus dispar
TTGGAAGAAAATTGATAAATGTATGTCCCCTGCATGATAGTTTCATATTTTCATCTTGCCTGTTATTATAATTTGAGTATTGAGAATGTCGCCACAAATTCAGGTTCCGATATCATACAAAAGGAGAGACTTTGGTTCTTTCATTGTACATAACTGTTTTTTCATTTATTTTACTTGTTTCTGCATTCAAGGACACATTTTTAGTTGTGTATTGTGTCTGATATTTTCCAGAGTCTTTCAACGTGGTTTTGAAGGGCCCTGGCTTTAGTGGAGCCAAGAGGATGGACAACGTTCTCTGCTCCCTCACTGTCAATCAAATGACTCACAGTAAAGCAGCACAGTCTGCACACACATGACAACACACTGGCCTCTCGGCCGACACACACCTGATAGCCTCTGCAGTTGTGGAAGCTCATGCTTGGAATTCACCTGCTTCCACGCCAGAGGAATGAACTGAGGAATGTTACGATTTGCTCTACACGGATGCTTCACGTGCGTCCACATGGCACTATAATGAACCCTGGGGATGAAATTATCTGTGGAGTGAAATATGATCTCAGAGCTGCAGTGGAAAATCAGAGTCATGGCGTCCTGAAAATAACAGCGGTCGCCTTTTATTGGCTGCAGCAGGACAACAGAGGGGATATTGTGAGACTGAGCAGAGGGGGCGGGGGTTCTTCCCATTAGTCTATTAGCAGATTGATGGAGGTTGTGGTCAGCATCATTGACAGGACACACACAGAAAACACATGACGGTATCATAGCTTCCTGTTTCGTCTTTTAATTTGCTGTTGCTTTGTTGTGGGCAGTTAGAGCAATTAAAAACACCGAATCTCAATTCAGTCATAACATTTCACTTCTTTACTATTTTATATAATGCATATAATAATGTAATATTGCACTTGTAGGTTCCTGTGTAGCAGATTTTCTGTCTCTTATTTTACTGTTTTGTCTTTTAAATGCTAATATTTGGTCTAAAATTTTATTTTTGCTTCTCTTGTCAGCTGAGAAGCCAACAGTAGTCAGAGACGGTTATCTACTGTGTCCAGCTCCTCGTCTCCATGAAGTCGGACAGTAAGTTGAAGCTCGCTCAAGTGGAGACACAGTCAACGCTCTGTGAAACTGTCAATAAGCTGCGAGTGAAAAAATAAATGATGTCAGAGTTTAAAAGTGGAACACTGGTCGCACATTGGTCATTGTGGAGTGCTCATCATTGTTTTTAAACACAATAACATGTCACCCAAGTTACCTTTGAAAGAAATGGTACCCTAAAGAATATTTTGAGAAACTGCAGCTGGTTTTTTAACTGAAAACAGGAAAATTACTCATCAGCGTTCATAATCACATGGCCTGTTTTTTCCCCCCTGCACAAAGAAGCCCTTGTGATTAGGAATAATCAGAAGCTGTTTTTTGAAAAAAAAAACCAAACTGTTGATTATATTTAGTAAATAAAATGTTTTTAAGGGGTATTATTTAGACTTAATAATTTTAGAAAATTGCTCCAGAATCTTTTAACCAATTAAGTACATTTTTTAAAAATAAATACATCACAGCCAGATCACATCATGTCATTAAATAGCAACATTTAATGTTTCACTTCTGCACTAATGTTTTATAAATGTATAAATGCCGTTTTTCAACTTTATTGTCGTTACATCAATTACACGACATCAATCATCATGACTTTAACAACATTTCTACCATTCTTGGAAGAAAAAAACAGTTTGATCAAGTAATGGAAAGAGTAAGAAGCACAGTGCTTCCAGTAAAACCATCTTGAGGTGTTGGGTGAATTGAAGTAAAGTCTGACTAGATTATTTCTGTGGCATTTTAATGAGTGGAGCCAAAGCTTAATCAGCTTCACCCACTTCAAGGACCACTCTGTTTCTATCTGTACCTCGGTCACCTTGGACTCTCTGTCAAGTTTCTCCCACTCTGGAATAGGCAGTTCTCGCAGCTCAGGCAATCTCTGGGAAGACACAAATGGTATTTAAGTGCAAACTACAGCTGGAAATGAGGAAATCTACTCAAAAGTTGATAAGAAGATAAACGGCAGTGACTTCCTTTTTCAATGAGTCAGTGTTCTGGTTGCTGGTGATATTGGAAGATTTACAAACAATGTAAATTTAAATCAAAATACTTACTTCTTTTAAGCTTGTTTTGCTTTATTAAAGTTTTGTTAAAGTGTCTGGAAAAAAAATGCTCATTTATACTTTTTGCCTCGCTTTTGGGATGCTTTTCCTAGTTTAGATTAAATAGCCCCTAATTTATATCTAAACAAGTGCATCCTCTAAATGTCTTTGATATTTGGATGCTGTATACTGTTGTGGATATCGTGTGTAGCTCTTGTTTGGGGGCCACATTTTCTAATCTTATTTTCTGGGACTCTGTTTAATGATTCCAGGTCAATCCAAGTGCTGGTTAGCATAAACAATGGGCAATCCTTCATCTCCGGTCCAATAACCATACATGCCACAACATGTGTGAGTATCAGCTCCTGCTGTGGATCATTGAGTAAGACCCCTCAGTAAGCTGGATTTAAGGAAAATATCAGATTGGAGTTGATTTGCTGGCAGTGATCAAAAGGAAGGCATTTCTGCTGTTTGATGAGCTTGTGTGTTCTGGTTGCAGTCAGATGGGACCTGGGTGCTGTGGCTGCTGTTGGCTCTGTTGCTTTTAGTGGTCCTGGGTTTGCTCTGGTGGTTCTGGCCTCTCTGCTGCACTGTGGTGGGTTTACGGTCTACATGTGTGCTTGTGGGTTTTTATTATGCTGTTTTTTTTTAAAATTCTATCTTTTTTGAGCCTTGAACTAATTTGGGATGACTACTGTGGCACAAACTTGTAATAAGTAATAATTATTTTGACCCATTTGTCAGGTTCTTTTTTATTATTATTATTTTATGTAAGATGTTTTGGTGTCCTTTCTGGCAGGTCATCAGGGACCCTCCCCCGTCCCGCCCCCCTCCTCCTCCTCCGGTCATTGTGAGTAAAACAGATTTTTTTTCTTTCATCTTTTCTAAACAGCTTCATGTTTCAAGGCTGAATCTTCCTTCATGCTGCCATGTTGGCAGCGATGGAGGAGAGAAAATCTAATTATGGGCGACCACAGAGGGAGCGTTGGTGGAGCTTGGGAGGGAGACAGCACTTGTTTTTGTAGGTTTTATTGACCGAACTCGAGTTCAAAAGCAGGATTGTTTGCGCTGCAATGTTAGATTTTAGAGGTTATGTCTTAGCCTGACAAAAGTCCCACCACTGTAAGTGAATATGGGAATATGGGCTAATGTTGATTTAAAGGAGACACAGTTTGCCCTCTCTCTCTCTCTTTTTTTTTTTGTAAAAATGGACTCCATGTTATCAGGTCATAAGGAAATGTCTATGACATGAGCCAGGATTCCTCAAAGATCACAGGGATACAGCCACAGATCCCTTTTCAACATGTTTTTACAGCTATCTTCTTTAGTGGCTGGTTTTAGAGGGTGGAGTCAACCACTTAAGTTGACTCCACCCCCAAAGTCCACAGGGTGTGCATCTTTTTGGTGTTGCATCTTTGCCAAAGCAACTTCCAGGGAACATAGAACATCCATGTTCCTTGAATATTTGAGCAAGTAAAAATGTTATGATAAAGATCAAGGTGATAAATTGACTTGATTTTAAAAACTAGCAATATGATGTTTTATAAATGACCATTATCTAATAATCCTCATTATTCATCTTCAACTCAAAGTTGCTGTTTTAATTCACGTCTTCATCACATTCATTTTTTTATTACTTCCACCCATCATACCTTGCAGTTCGGTGAAGATAAAGATGAGAATGCTGGATAATTCTACTCGGATCTGGGTTTGTGATGTCACAGTAACTTAGAAATCTCACAAGCTCACTGAGTGACTTATTTTCTCACACAGGCTGCTCAATATATCACAGGCTTCTGTTATTGCAGAATTTTTGATTTGGTGATGAGTTCAGGCACCCTAACACATGTTCTCAAGCTTAGAAAAAAAGTTTCTTATTTCCCTTTAAAGTCAAATTTTTGATTATTGACTTATTTGCTAAGGAGCCAGAGGAGGATCTTTTGCCGAAACACAAGTGGCCGATGGTGGATGCTTCATATTACGGAGGCAGGGGTCCTGGAGGGATCAGACGCATGGAGGTGCCTCGAAATGTCACAACTTTTAATTAACTGAGCTGAAAAAAAATCTGCTTTTGATACTAACATTCATTAAGTCTGTGTTTGTCAGGTGTGTTGAATCATTCAACACTATCAAGTAACATTGATTTCTTTCGACTTCACCCACTCCCTGAAGGTGCGATGGGGACAGAAGGGATCCACAGAGGAAGGATCCCGGTTAGAGAAAGCCAGAAATGCGGTGGTCACTATGCCAGAGGAAGTGGAGGAGCCCATCATCCCTCAACCCCCTCCAAGACCACCGCCTGTCTATAACCCTCCGTCTCAGTCCAAATGGTACTCTCCCATCAAGGTAAAACAATGAGCTTGTTCACCATTACTGACTACGTTAAAGGTATGTTGCTTCGGGGGCTTTGACAGCATCCTTGAGTATTTGTGGATGAAGATGAAGTGCATGGTCTGAATCTTACACTGTTTCTTCAGGTAAACTTAACTCTGACTTCCACCCTCAGGGGCGTATTGATGCACTATTGGCGTTATTGAGGAGACAGTACGACAGGGTGGCAATCATGAGACCTACGCCTCAGGATAAGGTAAGAAACAACTCCGATACTCCACCCCAAAAACACATAACTTGAGTGAAAATCATTGCTTCCAAGCACTTCAGCACACTTTTCCAATCCAGCATCAACCCTACTCATTCCAGAGCCGTTTTATAACAGGATAATCTGCCTGGCAGATAAATAACATCTTGCCGCGTTCACTCGCTTGTTATAAATAACAGTCGATGCCTGCACAGTTCGTCATTAAAAGAAGCTCACACAGGCCAAAAGCTCTCCAATGTTCCAGGATTTTTTTTCTTATTACATGCCAGTGATTTATCCTGACATCGTGTCCCTGGGTCTGAAATGGGACATTGACTTAGCTGGCAGACGAGCACTGTCAAATTCTTACACTTTGAGGTGGATGTTGCATTATATGAGTTCGCCACAACATTAAACCACTGAAGTAATATTTGGCACATCCCACTTGTGTCTGCTAAAACAGCTCAGACAAATTTCTGCTCTGGACGCGGGACCTCTGCGTCCAGAGGGTCTGTATGTTCTGGGGCGGGGTGTCCAGAGATTACACAGATGGTCAATTAGGTCTGACGTGGGGAGAATGGACCGTGGCTCAATGCCTGGGGTTTCCCAGCGATAAATATTCAAATGAGTCCCTGCAGAATGCTACAAAGTAATGAGATGAGTTTTTATTTACTTCATGTGTCAGTGGTTTTAATGTTGGAGCTGATTGTTGTGGTGTATATTGACATTTTTGGCTGATAATGAGCTTCGTGACGTGTCTTGAGATAAATGAACAAAGAACATGCTGTGCCTGTGCTGTGTTCCTGCATAGTCTGTCAAAATGTATAAGCTGTTAAATTTCAAACTTTGTTCTTGTTAACATTCTGCAGCACTAAGTGTCTCCCTCCATCTCCAGGGCCGCTGCATCAACTTCACCAGAGTTCAAACTCGCTGAAGTGCAAACATGAGGATCAACTTTCACTTGTTTCAAAGTTTTGGCCAAAGATGATCAACACGTCTTCTCTGAAAACGAATGTGTTTTGTAAATAAACTTCCCAACTGATGCTTTGCTGTCCGTTCGGCAAATTCAGAAATCTTTGTGTTTGTGCATCCGACCAAAGCAAACCAAAGAATATGATCTTTTATTCTATTTATTTGAAAGAAAAAAAAATAAGTTTCTCTTGTCTTCAGTACATGTACCTTGACTAATAACACGAAAGATACACAAAAATATGACAAAACACACATAAAAACAAATATAAAACAGTTTGTTCACTTGTATTTATAGCTAGATATTAAAGGCTCACACTCACATGATTGCTGATGGGGTGGAGAGGAAGTTCAAGGTCTTTTTTTTTTTTTCTTATTTAAGCTGCACATTCTGCTTCATTCTGACCAGAAATACTTTTTAATTTTTTTTTTTTTTTTTTAAACGTAAATGAACTGGTGTTGTTAAAGCTTACCATCACAGAGCCAGCCAACCAGCAACAAGCTCATGGATGAAACTCATGGTGATTACAAAGAAAAACAAGCTTCTTATACAAAATACAGCTTAATGCCAAAGTATAAAACTCAAAAATGACAAGTCACCAAATCTTACAATACACAAGAACACACAGAAGTGCATTTTGTTTTAGTATGCATGATGCTGCTCTCACTTATGCAATTTTGCATCACAAATAGTGCACACATTACATGTTGGAAACAAAAAACATGGCCTTTACGAACCATCTTACCAAGTATGTGTCAGATGCACTTGCATTGTGTTTGAATGACATGGTGAATGAATGACTGGAGGTGCAGCAACAGCTCTTCTAAAAAGCACTTTTATAGCCTGTTATTGATAACGCAGATCAATGTCAATCAGCTCTTCCATTCCGGTGTCTTCTCTTGGTCTTAATGATGTGCGCAGATCAGCTGTGGTCATACAGCAACCAAAAACAATCACGTCTGTAACCGTCTCCATCAGAGAGAAAACCGATCGTCCAAAGTCCAAGTCCCTCCATGCCGAGTCCTCTGTTGCCCCAGATGATGAGTATAGATGTGAAATATAAATCCATATACTTGGTCATCTGATATCCTGTCTTTACAAAGGGATGATGTTGGGAAAAGCCAAGTGGGAATTTGATTTAAAAAATCCAGGGTCTTGCTGAGACTAACTGGGTTTATGAATGATTTCATTTCATGGAGGATTTCCAAGAGCTCTCTGGATAACAAGAGGTTACAATTTTCTGATATATAAATCATTTGTACTCCTTGTGATCTCAAAGCTTGAGCAATATTCTTGGTTGTTGTCCCATGGAGCAGTATGTAAGTCCAAGATGTAAACTTTGGCAATGGAAACAATCATTTTTAGACAGCTGATTCATTTACAGTCTGTAAAGCAGAAGGGATTGTCTTTCTCTTAAGACCGATTCTCTCGATGTAGAAGGGAAGATCTGGGAAAAGACATAAGCAGACAGTGTTATTGCACTGTTAAAGTTGTGTTGCATTTACAGCAACAGAAACATGGGTTTCCACCCACCTAAGAGATCTGCGACTGTCTTTCTCCATGTTGTTCTCAGGTCCTTCACTCTCATATGAGGCCAGATGCAGCTCTGGATGATAAGACAAAATTAGTTTCTTTGGTTCAACTCACACCTGACACCTTAACCCAAACTGATAAATCGAGACTAACCGTCTTCATTGAAAACAGGTGTTGTGACAAGATACTGAAGGATCCGGCGATCTCTGTCAAACGGACAAATGACCTGACGCCAAACTAGGAACTCACTCACTTGCTTTGCAAGCTCCCAAAGTTTCTGTCAAGACAGACACCAAAAATAAGATGATACATGTGAATGGCTCTTATAGATTTAAAGAAAGAAAGGAAAAAAAAAAAAAAAGTAGAATGCAGAAGATCTCCGGACAGTTGTCTCGTAAATCATCGGACAGGGAAAGAACTGAGTCAAAATGTAATGTTCTGTTTAACCACAAGGGGGAGACCTTACACAACCGGTGAACACCACTTCTCAGAGCCTAAACTAATTTTACCCTGAAACAAACACTGAACCAACCTCAAAGTTGATGTGTCCGTTGGGGAGCCTGCTGGAGCAGCCTTCATTCAGGAAGTAGATGTCTTTAATGAGGAGACTGAAGAAAGGGATCACAATCTGGAGAAGACAGTCAAGTTGATTTGAATTTTGAATTTGACATTTAAGTTTTGTTTTTGGATGATTTTTGATGGCTCCTGCGTGCGCCCTCACCTTCTCCTGGCTGCTGTGTGCAGTCTCAGACCTCTGGGTGGCGCCACGGAGCGCAGTGCGGTAGTTACTGAAATTACTGGAGGGGTCCATCTGGTGCTAAACGAGACCACACAGATGTCAAACGTGAGCTCGAGTGTGCACATACAAACTTTGAGTTAGGATTTCTGAGCAGAATGCTTAAAAAATAAAAACATAAAACAACCTCTGGAAGTTAATGCGTAAATTCTTACCTCCAATATTTCAAACTTGTCAGTGTTGACTTTGCTCCAGGTTTTCTTCAGTCTAGCGACAGGGTTCATGTTCATCCCAGCTGAAAAACAGAGGAAGCATTCAGAGTGTAACTTTACAGAGCGAGACCCAAGACAGAATAGGCCGCGCTGCTGCAGGGCTCCACTAACTCATTTTATACTTCCTTAAACTGATTAGTGCTGGCCTAAACTCCAGCTGGCGCTGCATTTGTTGGCTTTAGTCAATTTAGTGGCTTTGCTATAAAGAAATTACTGGAGTTGAACTTTAGTGTGATCCTTTTTCATTCAAGCAACAAAAGAGATTTGTAGTTCTTAACACTAAATTAAAATAATGTCATAAATATCAATAATATACAGCTGCATGTGGTCTATGTGAGATGCTGCGAGAGTTTCTTTTTCATTCCATGTCCTGTGGCGCCTCAAAACAACAGCAGTCGTTTCAATAATGTGGGAACGTCAACTTTGGCTTTTATAAGCATTTATTTTTATATGTTTTGTGTCAGACACTCACTGATGATGGCCATGAGAGAGTTGAAGTTGCCAATGTTGAAGCACTCCTGCGCCACGTCGATGAAGAACTCGATGATCCGTGCTCTCTGCTTCTTCTTCTGAGGCTTTTATGAGAGAACAAAACAAAGAATTAGAACCCTTTTTGTAAATATACGAACAAGCAGATATCTTTTAGTCTGTAGAACCAGTTTGAGAAGTGTAGGCAGTATAGCATGAGTGTTTGTGTGTTTGTCTGAGAAGCTGAGGGCAGACAAAGCTATGTCATTAAATTATAGCCTACCATGCAGATCTCTGTGGCCACCAGGAAGCTCAGCCTGTTGAACCAGTTCACGTAGGCCTCGAGGTTGCTGGTTTTACGCTTCCGGAAGAAACCCTGAAGCATGAAACAAAATGAAAAAAAAAAAAAAAAAAAGATGCTTGCTTAGCTTTTTCTTTTTTTCATTGTTTCCCTGAGAATGTCAGTGGTTTCATCAAGTGACTGAAGCACCAATGAGCTCTGTGAGAAAAAGAGGATTGACAAACCGGACAAGAAGATTATCTGGTTTGTCAGAGGTCAGACAATTATACATATTGTGGCCAAATGATGGTAAGGTACAGGAAATGTAATGCAAAGTTAATGTAAACAAATAAAAATAAACAGTAACAAGGTTAAAAAAAAAAAGGCCAAAACAATCTGAAGAATTGAAGGATACTCCTCATCATCTTTAGAAAAATAGTCTAGATTTCTGAGTGCTTTTTCTGAATTTGGGTTCATTATAATTTTCATATTTAACTATTTTATAAAACAAACACGTGACAAGATAGTTATATTTACTAAAATACTGGTCATTTTAGAAGAGAATAACCTACTTTTTTATTTTATGAGGTAGAATTTACAGATTTTCCTCAAAAGGTCTTGTTGTGAGTTGAGTGAAACACAGCTCTTCTGATTAGAGATCATCACTGAGACCAGTTGCTGCTAATAAACATTAAACTGGCTCAAGCTGACCAGGAGCAGAGCTGCGTTTGTCGTGGAGGCCTTAACTTTGTAACTGTGCCTTTATTTCATTATAATCTTCTACTTCTTATGTTGGATGGTGCAGCTGCAATTTACCGATGCTTCCTGAACATGTCACACACAGACAATCGAAAACAGGTTAAATATAAAGTATGAAAACTGCAAAATCAAAATGACTTCAGTTCCCTTTAACACTCGCATTTACTTGAACTACAAGTGAGGCAAAATGCGGCCTCATCTGCATAATAATTGTAATCTGATAAATAACTTTAAAGCAAATGAAAGGGAATGGCTGCTGCTGCTTTATAATTTTCCTTGCTAATGGATCTCGACAGGCTTCACACCCACACAACCTCTGGCCTGCGCACTGTTGCTATTTTCTTCTGGGCCCTTTGGTTTTTCACAAGACGTGTGGTTTCTGTGTGGTGAACCTGTTTTCCAGAGGTCTCCTTATATAAATAAACATTATAAAAGCTCTGTATAAATAAACTCGACTTGGACGTGATGATGCAATCCCAGAGATCCGCGACTCTATTAAAAGCTTACACAACACTGGCAGCCCACTCCACTCCAAACTTCCCCTCTACACTTCAGGACCCCTTTTTACTGACTCAACCTCTCTTTTTACAAAGTGGGTCTTATATAACGGCAGCAGCGGTGGGAACGGCGTTCCAGGCAGCGAGTGAAACCTTGTTCTCATCAGATGACTGACGGAAAGATGAGCCTTCAGCTGGCTTGTAGGACCGCTTAGGATCCAAGAAACCTCTCAGATATACGTAGACATGCACAGCAAGGCCTTTTTATTCTGTGCTTTAATCTTTTTTTTTTCAAAAGCTCTGATAAAAATAGAGCAGAACCAGCTCTCTTCTATCTGGTAAGAGGTTCTATCATGTGGTCCCTGAAGTAAATTAACTAGAACACAAGTAAACCACAAATTACACCGTAAGCAGACCAAGAGGACACTTCAAATTAAAATTATATCAAATTACTTAAAAATAACTCCAATGTATGTTTTTTTTCTGTGTTACCACTTTAATGCTGCTAATTACAAACAGATCATGCTGCTTTTATTCTTATGCTGTCTTTATGTAGGCAAACAATATGCAGCAGAATGAGCCTTTCATCGTAAAAATACACAAATGGCTACGAGTACAAAGCAAAAAGAAACTATAAAGTAAATTAAAATGTGAGCATGTAAAGTTATGATTATGTCTAATGTTGGAAGGGCTTAAAGGACTGCTGAAAATCTGAACTGAGAGCACACTCACGCCAAGTTTCAAATTGTACCTTATGATTCTCCAGAGGATCCTTCATGGCGAATGTCTGGATGAACTCTTCGGGACCGATAAAGCTCAGCCTGTCCTGATGGTGGAAAACAGGAAGAGGGGAGAGTCAGACAACAACAGCGACAGTAAGATCGCAATTCAGTTTATTGATACAAGTTTAAAAGTTCATTTTCTGACTCAGACTGCCAGAGAAAAACAAAGCATCTCAGTTTTAAACAACATTCTACCAGAAACACTACTGTAAAACAGTTCACAGGAGGGTTTGTGGAGAAAACTATAAAATCGACTAATGAGGTTTTAACATGTAATTGAACTTTTACATCTTGGTTATAAAAGTCTGTCTATTTATATGATCAAAGTAATAAATTTCCGTTGTGTAAAAGAAAAAGCCTGTAAAATAGCACCAGGACTGAACATCTTATAAAAGCATCAACGAGAGCATTTTTTTATCAGATGCAGCTACAGACTGGCCTCCAGATTCCAAACACTAAAGGTCAGAGCGACTTAGCACTCATCTAACCTCCAAACATCTTACCAGTTCAATGTGTGTCAGCTGCTGGGCGAGGACGAAAGGGTCGTCACACAGGCTCAGTATGTCGCTTCGCTGAGCTGAAGTCTGCTTGCTCTTCAGGGAGGCGGGGCGCTCCTGTGCCACGGCGTTGAGAGCCGCCACCGCTTCCTCGTACTGACCCAGGGCAGACAGGCGCTTGATAAGACGCTGGGTCATCTGCTGCATGGCTCGCCAAGAGTACTGAAAATGCCAACACACAAAAATAGAACAAATCATAGGAACGCAACCACAAATGAGCCAGGAGTAAGTTCTAGTTATCCCTGGTCTCGTGGGATGCCTTCAATCACTCCAGCATTCAGTGCTTGAAACGTTTCAACTGCATAAACTTTGACGCTAACCTCATCCCCTCGAGCCACGTGGTGTGTCATGTCCTTGAGGCAGCGCATCATCCGTTCATCCCTAAAATCATACGGAAATGTTTCCGTCCACTCTGTCAGCAGCTGGACCAGTTTTGGTGCCACCTCCCGGAACCGGATCTGAAAAACATTGCCAGTAGAATTTAGTTTCATTTTAAAGCTCTTACATGGCTGAACCTGTCATGGGACAAAATCCCAAAAGGCAGCCGCCACTGTCTCTGTGATTCCAGCTGTTATGATTTGTTTTTGTTATTCCCCTCTTTTAATCCATTGTGAGTTTAGTGATGGGAGCGAGGTTGTGTGGGAGTGAGTGAGAGTGACAGGGAGAGAAATAATTACACCTACATGCATTTGTGCTTGTGTATGTAATCCACCCACCTTGTCCAGAAGGGCATCTCCAGACCGCTGCTGCTCCACACACAAGTGACAAACCCTCGTCATGAGCTCGTACGGGTGCAGGAAGAGGCGTGAGCTCAGCAGGAAAGTGAAGACATATGACCTCTGAAGGTTGGGAAACAAAACAGCTTTCAGTGAAGCAGAAAAGAGCACAGATGAACTTATCTTTTTCACACTAAAAACCATTCACAACAGCGAAAGAAAAAAAAAAAAAAAAAAACTTACATCAGGATAGTAGTCCACAGTGGGAACCAGGTGCTGGATCAGCGCCTCCAGAGATGCTGAAACCAAACTGTTGTCATGGTAACACATCTCCCCATAGCTGGCAGTGATGCCATGTCCGTAAAGTCGAGCTTTGGCCGCAGCTGTGTTGCTACGGCAGGACTGTTCGCTGCTGCTTGTGTGGCGGTGCGCTCGGCCCGGGCAGGAACTGCTGTGCTGACGAGGGCTGTGAGGCGGCGGCGAGGAGTACGGGTTCTCCGCAACTGCACAGTTGCTGCTGTAATGATGCTCCTTTGCAGTCACAGAGGAGACAGATGAGCTGCGATATGCGGTGTGAGGCTGTGGTACATCGTAGGGGTTTTCTGCTACGGAGTAGGGACCGTTGTAGACATTGTCCCTTGATGGTTTTGGGGCAGTGCTGCTTCGGTATGGACTCTGCGGTTGCTGATGGTTGTTGTTGTTGTAAGTAGTGCAGGAGTTGAACTTTCCAGCATATGGGGTTGTGGGGGGCATGGTGATCTTTACAAGAGACACATTGAAGAGGAAAATAACTATATATGCATGATTTCAATAAACAAACAGAGGGGTGACAGATAAATGAAAAAACACAAAGTGTCTTAGGAAACCGAGACAACTTCAAAATATCTTGGAGCTGATTTAACAACTCTCTGGATGACACAGAGTTGTTGGTATTTTGATGACAATGACTTAAATCACTGTCTAATGTGTAATTCCTAAATCTTCCTACTTCTACTGGTGACTAAGAAGGCCGGAGCATGTGGTTCACGTCATTTTCATATGTAAACCACTCTGTGATGTCTTTGCCAAATGCACGATGACACTTTCACTCTAGAAGAGGCAAGATGAAAAAGATCACTCAGAACATATTTGGATTGATCCCCTCTAAGGACTCAAAGCAAGACCCCCAGATCCCAACAGAGCTACTAGATCACCTACAAGCATAGATCAAGTGTGTAGGTTTCACCCCTCGATACATGTCTCATATCTCCTGTAGCTCAGCTTGCTCATAAAAATCGACAAGAGGGAGCACAAGGTTGAAGTTAGAGAGCAACACACCAGCTCAGGGAATCAGAATTATGTTAGGTGGATTGAAAAGTCAAGTTAGCCATGTATCATGTATCAAGGTTGAGGGGATGATATGAGATTGTATTTACTAATCTATGAAGAGCCAACATCTGACCAAGGAGGTTAAACGGTTTACGCACACATCCAGACAACCAATGACTGATTGATTTTTTTGGATTTCCATGGTGATGGAAAGCTGAGGATATCTCCTAAGACACACATTATTTCTCACCAGGAAATCTAAACTTTGATCAGTCATAGTTGAGATTAATAATACAGCCAGAATGTAATTCTTATGTTGGGTTCTCAGTATTTGCCCACCATGCTTCAGTAGGGCCCAGAGTTGAACAATATTGTTAATTTAATCGACAGCTGAAAGATGCTCAAAATATGTAACATCAGTTTTGGACCTTTCTGTTTTTAACATCTAAGCAGCAAACTCACAACTGTGTGTCCAGATTGTGCAGTTAACTTAAACTGATCTGAGATCTATCAGTCAGCATTGTCGGAGGAAAATTACTCACAATGGGAGATACTATTTAGTCTTTAATGATTTTAAAACCTCACTCTACAGATAACCTACATGGTTGTAGGTTATTTTCATTTTTTGTGATGCAACAGAAAGGCAGATATTCATTTCCTCTTTATTTTGACTTTAAAGAACACAAAGTATGAAAACTTGAATGGATTAAAATGGCTATTACCTGAATGACTTAAATTTGAAGTATGCAGTCTTTTTTTTTCCTGCAGAGGCCTTACATTGAGGTTTTGTTTTCTTGTTCAAACAACAATCCAAAACCCAAAACTCAGCTATGAATGAAGCAGTTATCTCGACTTCACAATTGGCATTAATTACACAAAAATGATACGTTCTCACTACATTAGGTAATCCAGCACCGATCCTGCTGTTGAAAACGGTGTTGTGAAAAGACCATCCTTAAGTCAACATGTCTGCAGTAATGTTGCAGATTTCCTGCTTTTATGGTTTGTCAGCCCACCTCCTTTCCTGGGAACGTGGTTGATGTTTAAACTGTGTTCAATATTATGAAAATATCTGTTTGAGCAACTCTGTCACACAAAGCAGAGATTTACAAGTGTCTGAGAGAGTAATCACAGTTAATCACATAATATTACCCCTCCTCTGTTTATGCCTTTGTGATGTCAACATCAGAGCCATATCTCCTTGTGAAACACTTTCTCTAAAAAGCCCATTTGTTGGCAGAAATTCTACAAATCAGCTTTTAAGCACTGATTCCCCCCCCAATTGCCTTCATTTAACTGCATCTTTTGTCACATTCTTGAAACAAACTTGTTGGCAGCTGTGGAGTATGTGGGGGGAACAACCAGCTCGACAGATGGACCATCTCAAGTCAAGAATGATTTTCTGTCTTAATGGTTGACATAATTGGATTTGAGGTTGGTAAGCTGATCCCAGATCACCGCCGTGGTGTACTTTAACTCTGGAGCCATCTTTATCCCGCTACTGTTGTCTGTCTCGGCACCACACGCGCATGCATGCACAAACCCTGCACAGTGACACATGCACTGCGCCAGAAAACAAAAAAGCTCTGCAGGATTCCAGCAGACTTTTGTTTGTCCATCACAGCGCCAACAGAGGAGTGTCTGCCTCGGCCAACATCTTACACACACACACACACATACACACCCTTGTCCACCATGGCGCCTAGCCCCATGCCGTTATAATCCAAACACACATGTCACACATAAACACACAATAGCAGGAGCGACCCACACACACACACACGTGTACCACAGCTCCTGGCATCACGCCGATGTAAGCCAGTCCAGCTCTGAACTCTGTGATCTCAGCCTGCTGCTCTCCTTCTACTCGGTTAAAAGATCACAGGCTCTTTACCTTCCTTATTTTACAAAAAAGCAGCCTGTTGTGACCAAACTGAGATAAGAAATATTTCCTCCAGCATGGCTGACCTTCTTTCCTCTCACCCTCTGTTTCTTTTCCCAGCGAAAGCGGAGGAAAACACGTCTTAAAACCTAAAACCAATCTTGGTTTTTCCAGACTGACTTCCTGAAAAGTTGACCCTTTGGATAGTTGTGGCTTCCAGGCTGCAGCGCTGAAATTGCACTCTTTCTAAATCATAGGTTGAACTCCCTGTAGATGGCTTAATGATGGCATCGGGAGCATAATTTCACATTAGAAGGATTGTTTACAATCCCTTGTTTGTAAACTTTGAAGACTGAAACCTTAAGGGGCAGTTTAATGTGGTTACAATGATACAGGAAAATGAAGAAATGTAGAACTGCGCAAGCTCTCACACTAAATCTGTTAAAGTAGTAAAGCAGAAGTTTTGGTACAATCTCTTACCACATGGCATCAGTTTTGAAATACGTTAAGCCAATAAAATGCAAAAACACTTTACATGAATGCCGTCTTGTCATTTTAATGGGAATAGTACATTTTAAGTGTAGTCTGACCCTTAAAGCTGATTTTCTTTTGTTCTTAGTTATTTAATGTGGTTTAAGAGGGATACCTAGCTTTGCTGAGTCCAACAGGCTGGTGGGGGTTCTCCAACAATAGAGGTATTATCTCTCCTGTCGTGGCATTAACAAGGACACAAAGACCCCCAGGAGGAGATGAGAGCAGATCACAGCAGATCGGACACACACAGCAGCTTTCACACACTTGTTTGTCGCTGCCGTCTGGCCGTGCGATGCCCTGCTTGTACAAAAACCAAAGCTGGGATCATTCTTCCACCAGTCACATCAGCAAAGCGGACTGACTGGTTCTTCTGGAAGATATAGACTCTTATTATAGCTCATTTGATCTGACGTCAAGAGATATAATCTTCCTTTTTCTCCACAGGTACAATAGAAATCAAGGAATGCCCCTTTGTTGCCATGGTAAAGGAGCACATCTAGACTAATATGCTGACGTAAGCAGAAATGACACATGCAAATCGAAGGTTGGAAGCAATTTCGGTTTTGTGAAAAACACTTTGGGCTATTGCATCTGTGCACACGCAACACAACCGGGGAAATGAGAAAACAGCGTGATCATGAAAAACAGTATACAAACAGTCTGCGGCTAACTTAGTCATCCTGAATTGTGCTTATTCAAACCAAAGTGACCCCAGTGAGCATCGACGGACTTGCTGACCAAATAACAGCCCATGCTGAAAGCCCTGGTAATTAACTCCAGCAGCAACTAAAAGAAGATTTGTTTGCGAGGACTCCTGCCTCTTGTGACGTCAAATCAAATTCTGTAAATCATGCCGCAGAGAAATTATTCACAGTAGCTGCAAAGCACAGTGAAGTGGTAGAAATCTTGGCAAGAGTGGGACATCGCGTCATTGCAGCTTAGTTTATCTGAGAGCAGAGAACAATTTAATTAGTTCCCGTGAGGCTCTCGTGTTCACGACAGGGGTGAAGTTCAGCATGTCCTGTAGGTTAACACAACGTGGGCACTTAAAAAGTTGTCAAGCAAAGCTTTCTGCCGGACTTAAGGAACAACCTGCATCTGATAAGAGGAGCTGTAAAATAATTTGTCACAGTGGTAAGACACCAGAGTAATGCACTGCTATCTTCACTCTACTTTGTACCTGGTGTACTTTGACACTAATAAGTTACAGCAGGTCAGGGGTGTGTGAGCAAGAATGGCATGTTAGTCTCAGGGTAACTCCTCAGCGTCTGGCATATTTGTCTCAATAAATGAGGCAAAGGTTCAGCCTGTGCTCACATCACTTACGTGCGGTTTCATCGATGCATACTTGACAGTTTTTACATGCACAAGGGTTTTAACCCTTACGTAACCTTTTATTAAAGGAGAGTTTCTGTCTCATGCTTTGATTTGACATCATATATCAGAACAGCAGAATATCAAAGGAAATATAAACCGAGTCTATGATTTGTAGTTCTTATTGAACATTACATCTCTGATCGTCAGTAGTATGCTCTTAATTACCACACTGCACTACTAGCACACCCTGCCCTGGACTTATTCTGGTGCTGAATGACTGAAAGGGGACATGTGAAATAAGTCTAGCGTGAGGGCATGCATTTGGGTGTCTGAAGTGATTGCGAAGTAAAAAAAAAAACATTGAGGTAATGCAATTTTGTTGTTTTGTTTAGAATATGAAAACCTGCCATTCAGAGGGGTGAGCACAGAGTTGCAGGGTACTGTGACATCACAGATCCAAATTAGAGTAGAACTTTTCCAGCTTCTCCATCCAAATTTACATCTTTTTTATTTATTTTTTTTGGTGCACCACTGAAGTGGGTAGTGTAAAATTCCAGCACCGCCTTTGAAAACCCCCAAAAAAACCAACACACATTTATAAATGGAAAAAACTGTTGTCAAGCATTCTTGATTCATCTTCTCTTAAAGGATCCCCATACCTCACTTAAATCCATCCAATGAAAATGATAATCAAACAAGTCAAAAATAATGACAAACGCAAACATGACTTTGTTTTTTGTGTGTGTGTGTTTTTTTTAAACATCTTTTGCCATGCATTGGCCATATCCCATTAATAGGGTTCAGTCTCACAGAGGAAGATGGATTATCTATATTATCAATGTGTTGAGCTCATAATAGTTAAAAACCATAGGAATAGACAGCTGAAACTCAGCATCTGTCCAGATGTTATTTTGTTCTTCTTATCTATCGAGCCATTAGAAGCTAAATCCATCTCCTTCCACCCACACTTCTTTGTGTTTTAGTTTTAGTTTTTTTTTTGGTCTTCCTGTTGTGCGTTGCTTCAATGGCCCTCCAAACTCTCACAGCCGACTCCTCACCACCAGGATTCACACGTCATCAGTGTACCAAGCAAAATACCCCTCTGAATTAGGAGCCGTCAGCGCAGAGGCCAAACAAACACTCGAGGAAGTGTGTGGGTCAGATGAGGCCTGCGGCCACTGTCAAAACACCAGAGAATGGGCCGCTTGAAAACACTGCACCTAAATCTGATAGAGAGGCAAACAGAGCCGGACACAGACACCAGACTCAGATTGACCTCTCAGATATGAGTAACACAGTTCACCCAACACCGTGTTCAAGCACCCATTTCCTTGTGTGTTACCACACACACATAAATGAACACACCTGCCTCCTGGATCATCTGGCAGGCTAGTACAGTATTAACCTAGAGCTAGAAAGGATAAAGACACTTTATCTCCTCTGCTGCTTGGATGTACTAAACCTAAGCTTGTCTAAAGGGTGGAGGGGGGTCTCTGGCTCTATCTCTCACGCACACACACACACAAATGCACAATTTCAATCGACAATAATCCCACGGATACCACAAATCTCAGCCTCACAGCAAAGTGTAAGCATTTGGCATAAAATATGGAAGTGAATTTCAGAGGTATTGCATGTTAATTTGATTTGACTTTCGGTTCTGAGCGCTGCATGTGCCCACCTAGACCACCTCGGTGGTAATTTTGAATGAGGTTAACCATTTAATTTGAGTTTTATTTAGGCAGTGTGATGCAAAGTATTTGGAAGGTAGTGAAAACTGGAACTCATTACAGCAAGCGAAGGGGCTGCTGGTTTATGTAGAGATGTGTGGAGGGAATTAAGCTTTTTAAAGTCTGTTAGACAAAACATTCAAAAGCCACACACATGCGTTCTTTCTTCTTTGCCCTACATATGCACACACACACACACAATCTGTTAGCCTCTCTTTTACACAGAAACACACACCAGACCACACGTTTGGTATACATTATGGGCTTCTGGCTGAGTCATAACACAGTAAAAGCAAAGGCTGACTGTGAAGCAGGCATGCTGTGGGACCACAGTCCCCTCACAGGTGCTCGTGACTAATGTTTGCTTGTGTCTGCCAGCCTAATTATAAACTCACATGGGTGGTAAACAATAACAACAACAACAAATGTAGAGGCTGCACTGGGAACAAGCTGGACGTGGGCTGAGAATAAAGTTTGCACTTGTTACAAAATCCCAAATCTGTGCAAAATAGGCTGACTTAAAATACCATCTTGGTTACAAAGTGAACTGATCTTTACTGTGGATGCAGTTACAGCTCAGTCATTCACGTCTGAACTGGTAAACATCCTTTTCCAACTGCGAAAGTTGGTGTCGCGCAATGAAATACTTTTTTTTTACATTGTTGTGATAAAATGTTTAAGGCTTAAGCGGGACATTTTAATTGCAAAACAGCTTTCTGACCACAAAGGTTAACTATGACAAAACATAAATTGTTAGTTTCAGTAAGTGACACTCTGAACGACCTACCTTTTATGTGGTGCCGCTCGGTGTCCGAATACAATCACTGGCACAAAAAAAATAAAAAAAATAAAAAACACGAGCGAACAAGACTGTCTTAACTAGTTGTAGTGTTTTACTCGCTATCAAGCAGAAAACAGATAAGTCTCTCAGCAGTGCGTCCGTGCCACGCTCTTCTTCATTGTATCTCTCCTCTCGAGCTTTTTAGAGTCAATTATTTGAACCAGCGGAGCAGTAATGACTGAGTCACAAAGCAGAGCCGTATTCAAATGACTTTCATAGAGCCGGGAAAACTGACCAATCATCGGGAAGGGGCGGAACACTGGGAGGGGCATTAGCCAATGGTAGAGGGGGTGTCGAAAAAAATCGAACTTTCCGCTTATTCTGATTGGTTGGCTCAGTGCTCTCTTTTCAGTGCTTCCAAAAAAACAAAAAAGCCAGTGTTTTTGTTGGAGAACTAAAATATGGAAGGTGTAAGGTTTCCTCCTGGAATGTGAATGGCTGTGGCTGTGTGGCGGTCTCAATGATTTTAAAGACATAAACTTGTAAGATTAACGTCTTTAAGTTGTTTCAGTTTGAGTTTGTGCAATTGTATGTGTTAAATTAGGTCAAAGGAGTTGTTTAAAGTTAACTATCAAATGAAAAAAACTTTTTATTTGATCAAAAGTACCCTATTGTTTGTACATAATGTGTCAAAAATTAAAGTGTGTAAAAGTATGACGATAGTATTCAGTGTTGCTTCAATTTTTTTTTTTTACCTTCTCAATGTTGAAATCAAGGGTTGACAGTTGGATTTGCTCCAATTCATAGAACTTTCTAAAATCTATTAATTTCTTTAGAATATTTATAAGAGACCTGAATGATGACATTCAGGTTTCTTATAAATGTGAAGTTTTTGTAGTTGAGATGTTGGTGGGTAGATTTATGGATTACAAACATGCATGCAGAAAGAGTTTGCAGATAAAGTGAGAAGGCTACAGGATAGGAAAATGCATGGCTTACTATTAACAAATGGTGAATCCTGCTACATACTGCTGTGAAGAAGTGTCCAAGCACCCCAGTTACTGAACTACTGGATGTTCTCTGTCAATATATCTGCTGAAGCTGCATGAGAGATCTTCAGCTCATTTGTTGCCAAGTTAAAAACAGAATTGCATTCACGGAGACCTCTGGGCACTTCCGTGGAAAGTCGTTGTGATTGATGTAGCCATCCCCAGCGATGGCAACATCAGAAAAAGGAAAACAAGAAACTGAAAAAATACCAGGGGCTCAAAGAAGAGCTGGAGAAAGCCTGGAAAATGAAAGCAACAGTAGTGCCCGTGGTTATCAGAGCACTGGGGGCTGTGGGTTCCACACTGGAGAACTGGCTCCAGCAGATACCTGGAGAAAAATCAGACATCTCTGATGTCTGCAGCTAAAACACTGCACAGGATCCTCAAGCTCCCAGGCCTCTGGTAGAGGACCTGAGCTGGAGGTGATGAACAGCCACCCGCCCCACACAGGCAGAGAGGATTGTGTGTGTGTGTGTGTGTGTGTGTGGGTGGGGTTTGGTTCATATATATATATATATATATATATATATATAATTTCCTCAACAGTTTATCCTACAATGACATAATTTTCCAGTAACAGCTATAAAATGTAGTTCAGTTTA
>JAOWBL010000004.1:11601962-11619648 GCA_028564865.1 Zenarchopterus dispar
ATATATATATGTTGTAGGTGGGGCTTTTCTGATTCACCTACTACACCCCACAACAATCAGCAGATAAATCTTTAGCAGATTAGAACAATAGTGAACACTGAATGGAACAGACAGCTGTGTGTATTTTGTACATCGTGTACACTTTTATTCTTTTTTATCTTCTCTGTATTGCTGTGTACTGTCTTCTTCCAGTACTTCCAGTTAAAACTACAATGCAGGGACAATGGGGCATGAGCAGGGCATGTTAGCCTGTTTCAGTCCAGTTAAATATTTACATAAAAGGATTCAATGACATAGGTTAGCTTTTGACATTATTGGGGATATAACAAACCTCCACCCTACAATTTTATTATATAATTTATCTCTTGAAACATCATAGAATATCTTACAATGATTTATGTTATTGCCAATGCCTTCTTGTAATATTTGCTACTATCCTCTGTTCAGGTTCATTCTGTACACCGGCTGTGTTGTGCTGTTTCAGAAGTTCTGCCATAGAGGAGTAGTTCTGCATGTGCGTAACTGCAGATAGACAGACTTCCTGGTGTTGAGCAGTGCAGGGACTACAGGAAATGTTAAGCCTTGCAACCGAACTGTGTTGCTGATTGATTAAAAGAATACAGATAAAAAAGCAGCAGCTGCCAGAGTTAAGACTGCCTCCTGGTGTCCGTCTAAGACTGCCAAGAAGGGGAGTGCAGGGTAGAAACACCCTTACACACACCACAATATATTACCTCATAAGTTAAAACATATTACAATAGCTCTTTATTTTTTCTCACCAGAATCTGTGGTAGGCCCAATTCAGCCATCTCTGGATATTGATACACCTCCCTCGCATCCATACTCAAATCTACACCCTTGCAGGTATTAACTCGTCTTCACCCGCATTATCTGGGTGTTAGTCTGATTCCTGACTCCTGCTTGAATGAAGCAGCAGTGTGTCAAATATTTGGTTTTTAAATGCCTACAAAATTTATGCCATTTCAAGTCTCTTCTGTGCACTTAAAAGCGAATGTCAGATGAAAGCACTGGCCATTTTCTGAATACCAAATGTAGCATGTCAGGTCTCACGTACTTTGTTGATGGAGAATGTGGTTTAGTTCATCCACCAGGCCCACTTCTCTGAAAACAATGGTGGAAATTTTTAAATGACGTGAGTGAGTCATGATGTCGCCTATCTGAGTTCACCCACTCTGTCACCAACTCTCCCACCACCACTCCTGTGTTGGGGACCCCGGTTCCTTCATTGTTCGGTGTACACACTTGATCTCAGGTACAGTTTCCAGCCAACTGTTTGACTTTTAACAGCACTGACATTATGAACCTCATGGGCTCTCACTGACCAGTCCGTAACTGGCAAAATGGGCGGAGCTTTCAAGTCACACATGAGAGGTGAACTGGTTTCTCCTTTGCTCCACCAGTATGGGTTCCCCCAGTTAGAGTTAGCGCTGAAACTACCGTTCTACTATTCTGCTGGAAACTTAGTATCCTAAAATGTGTGGGGGTGTTTTAATTGCCTTATATTTCCAATTATTACTAAATCCTCTCAAGTGCGCTTGTATCGTAATCGGTATTCTTTTTCACCAATGAACTAAGCACCCTATGACTCAAAGGGATTCACACCTCCACACACACCCACAGACACACACGCACTCAAAGGCTCCAAAGTGTCCCCAAGCAAAAAGTGACAGCTGCTGTTCTCAGCATCAAGTTACATGGTTAGTAAAAAAAAAAAAAAAAAAAAAAAATATCACATATCTGAAAAGTCCCCCCTCAACATTTCAGCAGGCTCCTAAGGAAATGAAGCGCACACACGTGCACACGCAAGCAACAAAGTGTGTGAACAGTACAGTATAGTTTATGAGCAAAGAAACGGTTTGATGCCAAGAAGGGTGATAAAATGCTTACAGTAATAACTGGATCCAGCTTTGTGCTCTGACTATATCTCACTCACACACACACACACACATACACACTGATTTGTAGTCCTCCAACTCACACGTTTTGATCTCCTGAGTTGCTTCCTGTTGGATTTTGTTGAAGATATAATGATTGTCAAGCTAAATCCTGAAGATTCCCAAAGCCAAAACAACAGAGCTAACAGGAAACATCATATTTTTGCTCACTCTTCTCTCTGTTTTCTCTACTCCGTTTGTATTCATTTGCTTTTCTCTACAACCCTTTTCTTTCTGTGTTCTTATGCAACCTGCTCATAAATAGAACATGGATGTCACGCAGTTGCGGTATTCATACTCGAAATGGACAAAAACGCTCATACTGGCATTCACACAGGCCACTAAGCCTCCTTCCATAAACTTTTTTTTTTCTTTTAAGTCCAGTATGAAAACACAGTGACTCATTTATCTTGGCTGCACAGGCAGATAATGCAACGGGCTTTTTTGCTATTCTTTTCCTTGTTTTTTTGGCGGCTCAAAAGTCAATAGATATGAACCAAACTCCTCGTGAAAACTGCAGCTAATCCATGTGCCAGCATGAGAATATATGCCAACGCATGTAGGATACAAAAGGTGAGGAAGGAAGGATGGAGACAAGGGAGAGGAAAGAAAAAGAGACTGGCACTCTGCAGATTTGTTTTTTTTTCTTTACAAGGAAGCAGGTTTGGCTGACTGTTTTCTTTACGTGTTCACTCGCACACACTGAAAAATGGAATAAGAAGTTGGGATCTGTTGGGTTTGTCCATCCCCATGTGTGAAATGTTTTTGTTGTTTTAGCTGCTGCTGGGGTTAAATCTGTCCCATTCCCCAGTCTTCCTGCTCCATGCTGTTTTCCTTATCCTGAGCCAGGTGGTTCCTGTCCTCCACCTTGTGTTGTACCAGTCATGTGGCTGTGGGCGCTGCTGTCAGAGCGCCATCAGCTCTTTCCAGCAAAGCGGGAGTGTTTTCTGTTAGATGTTTGTGCACAATTCTGCCAGTTTCACTCCCAGCAGAAACGGAAGCTTAAACGAAGACCCTTTTTTTCCCCTTGCATTTCTTTTTTTCTGTCTTCGCTTTTCTTGTTTTCACAAAAACAACTGATTCCAACAGAGTAACACTGTTTACAAAGCGGGAAATCCCCAGTTTGGTGTGTTATGTAAACCAGTTATGTGAAAGTGAAAACCAAACCACAACATATGTTTTGCAATGTAGAACTGCTTCTTTTGCATTATAATACCTCACATTTACATAAAAGGACATGTTTAACTTTGATCCTTCATTTGAAAATTGGGTTCTCACCAAATTCTTAAAAGTAATAGAGATTCTTTAAAAGTTAGACTGGATGACTCTGGCCTGGTTTCATAACAGTTGCGTCGCAGCCAAATAAAGTCAGAAAAACATACAAAATCAGTTTATTTAAATATACTCTGGGACTGTCATCTTGACATATGCCAGTGCCTTAAAGGAAGAAGAAATATATTGATTAAAAAAAACCTGGTCCTTCAGTATTTTCAGGAACTCCAACTTTGTTTTTTGAGCACATAAGTAGGCAATGTTCCACCAAGTTTCCTAAGTTGTCAAGAAGTAATACAATTTCCACTTACCAGCATCAAATATTATCTTTAAAATGTGTGTGAAAAGTTTAAATCTTTATGAAATGATCTTCAAATAATTGTCAATTTGGCCTTTTATCTGTGAATTGGGCTTTAAAGATTTTTCCAGGCCAAGAGACAGAACTCTAATCCTCTCAGCGTGAGATCTGGGCTCATTAAAGCCCACCACCACTCCCACCCGGAGAGGACCCATAACCAGCTGAACTGTGACCCATTTTGGGAGTGACTCTTTCATTTAAGAAAACGGGCTGCAGGGTCTATTATTCAGCATCCTGGGAACTAAACCTATGCACAGTACTCGTCTCAAGGGCAAGCCAAGTTTGAATGAGCCCTGATTCACACATTCCCATCAATCAAAACATCTATTATGCATACTCACTTATCCTTTTTGAAGGGTTACAGGAGCTGGAGCCTGTCCTAGTTTACACTGGAGAAGAGACACTAGATCCTGGATTATAATAACATTTTGTTGGAATTTTTCTTCTGTTTGTCAGAGAGAGAAAAAAAACCCCTCCTAGAACAGATTTCATGACAACTGATGGAGTTTGGATAGAGTAACAGCCTATTCAGATGTGGCACCACAACCTGATTTTTTTTTTTTTTTAAATGAAATGACCAGATATGATATTGACCAGGTGGCAGTGTTACTGAATATTGAGTAGAAAAGGAAGGAAAATGTCAGGAGATCATAAAAAGAAGTAGCAGTGCACTACTGGTTTTAAGGATGACGCAGGGGAAACTTTTGTTCACAAATAAACATCCATTAAATTAAATTAAAGCAGAGCAAAGAAAACACACTAAACAATGGTCTTCTTTCAATGATGTACGTTGCTCCTTATTTTCTCTCCCACCACAAGACAAGAGACTTTATAAAAATAAGAACCTCTTCAGCAGTTAAACACCACCTGAGATCCAGTTACAGCCTCCCTAAAACAAGAAATTCCCCCAAACCTGCTGTCACATAAATAAAGTGAACTGTTGCACTAGTGTCTGAGTAGTCCCGTGAACCCTCCTGTCCCGTGTAAGCTGCAGCACTCCCCTCTTGTGTTTCTGTTTGGTACTGACTGCCTCAGATTTGATGGGAGGATCTCAGGCGGAGCTTCACCTTGATTCTGCTCTGCTGCTCACACACCACAGACAGGTAGATGGCTTGACACGCTGTAATCCAAAGCCAGCTGAGCGCACACAAGCCGTCTGGAAGTCGTCATTGATGGGAATGACATGCAGAGCCAGAGTTGTACGCTGAAGATAATGGGCCGCACAGACAAGCAGCCAGATGTTGCTCTCAACTGAATTCACACTGGAATGAATAAGAATCTAACTAACAATGAGAGCTTCCTTGGCTGATCTGTTTCTACTCCTGCTGCTTTCTACGGGACAGGTTTATGGAGGTAAGGTGTTGCAGAGAGAAAAAAAATCAGTCCTCTGCTTTAAAATGCTATACATGCATGCTTTTCTTAACTTTTACAGGTATGCACAAGCTGTGGCTGCTTTTCTACAGCGAAATCTATTAAAGTTTCCATAAATGCAAAAGTAGCATAGTTGGAAGTGTTGTTAAATTCCATCGACTTACTTAAATTGCCTCAGTGACAGTTAGCAGCTTATTGTTTAATCCAGTCTGTTAGTGTAGACTGGTGACATATGGCAATATACTGGATTATATTTTGATTGAATGCTTGCATTTGCTTGTTTTGATCCAGCAATGTGATTTGGAAGCATGCTCCATCTTTCCCCAATCTGCAATTGTTTAATTTTATTAAACAGCTGGTTGATCAAAAGAAAAAAGAAAACCTCTTTCCTCTTTTGCCTATTTAAAAACCACCATTAGTATTGGCTCAGACAGCGGGGCATGTCACCGTCATTCTTGCACCTGACACAAAAGACCTGCATCCTCATTCAAGGTGTCTGTGACTGTAGGAAGATTATTAATAATCCAGTGTCCAGATTAGAGATCCATGGACTCACATTGGTTATGAGCTGCAGTGACAGCGGGCTTATGGGTTTATGCAGAGGAGCATGCTGGGCCAGCCTGCTGACCGAGTGCTTCTCTTCTACACATGATAACAGCATTGATAACACACTTTTAGTCCTTGCAAGCATTCAGTTACTAAACTGGAGATTAGAAGGTGAAAAAAAACAAACAAGACTTATCACTATGGTAAAGGATACTAGTGTAGGGAGGAGAGAGGAATAAAAACATGAGCTTTTTTTTCTTAGCTTATAAAGTTTATGTTGGGGAGGAAAGGCAGGTTTAGCTTCTATTATTACTGATAAACGTTTTAGATTTACCTGTGAGTAAATCTAAACATATGGTTGTGTGAATCTAAACATATGGTTCTGACACGATCTGAGGCAAAAAAGTTTTTTTTTTTTTTTTTATATTTGAGGTATGTATCTGTTTCTTGATCTGACTTATTAAATACTCATTTAACTTCTGTGCTGTTGTTATAGCCCTTCCAACGTGTTGTGCCAATTATTGTTAAAACCACATTGACAGACACACATGTCCCTATCTCTCTGACCTCTAGTTCCTGTGTGCTTCCACAAATTGACCATCATTTTCACTGAGTGGTCCATTACTGCTGTTTTGTAGGTCAAATCAATAAAAATAATAGCTTTGGTTTTTTAGTTTCACAGTTAATACAATGTAATTGTGTGCATACACTATTTTAAAACTGGTGTTGATCATTTGTAACACAGTTTTACGGGACCAAAGAGTGTTTGATGAATGGGTGCAAATGCAGGGGAAATATTTTCTGCATCACATACACCACAGTGCTCTACCTATGACAATGTTCTTCCTGCCACTGCTTTAACTCAGTATTAAACATCAACAATTAGCGTACAAAACTGCAACACTGATGAGCTCTAGATGAAGTGTCCTAATGATTCTTGAGGCATCTGACTCCAACTTTTCTGTGTGTCAAAACCAAGACTAACAGATTAATTATAGAGTTAAAAGTTAAAAAAACAAAACAAAACAAAAACTGTTGGATGGATAGCACTGGAAGGTGGTTCAGACATTCAAATCCCATTTGAAATGATTGAACTCTATTATGATTCGTAAAACTAATGTGATAATCTCGTGCAGATTTCTGTTTAACTTTTTTTTTAGCATGCTAGAGATGGAGGTAATTACACCTGAAGAACAAAACCATCTCAATGGTTCGCATGTTTGCAAAACTGCTGCAAAGGGTTGTGCTGCATAACAAACGTATGGAGCTCACACTTTTAATGCCATAACCATGACAGTCAACCTTTTATGCTTATTTAGGTATGATTTTCTCGTCCAAGTTTTACTGCAACAGCCAGATAATAAGGTTTTGATTGCATTTTGTAAAAAGTAAAAAGGCTCATTTGCGTCATGAGGGTCAATAGTGGAGACTAATTAGCATCAGCACATCGCAGTAGAAGCTGTTCCTGACCACATTAGTTGCCATTAATTGAATTCAGATAGATGCTATAAAAGGTACAGAGTACACCTCATTGACGACTTAGTCAACTGAGATTGATGGAGTGATCATCAGCAGGTTGGAGTTTCAACTTTTAAGCTATCGGGTCGCCCCAAATAAGCAGTTTTGACAAAATCACCGCGTTGCAGTGAACATGAGCTGATCACCACTTTGACCTGAACTTCTCGTCTGTGTCCTTTTGCTTTATTGCAGTTTCTTTCTATGGCAATGGCTACATACACCTCCGTACAGTGGAGAAGTCCATCCAGACGTTTATCCATGTACAATTTCGTACTGCTAGTCAGACCGGACTGCTGTTTTTGGCAGCAGGACACAAAGACTTTTTGCTTTTGGAGCTGATCTCTGGACACCTGCAGGTATTGTAAAACACATAAAAAGGAACTGACACTAATCAAAGCATGGAAGCAGGACAGTTTTTTTTAAATAGCTCAAATATTATGAGAGGAAATACATCAGTTTGTGTTTTTGTAAGATAAATTCCCCTTAAATTTCAGCAAGATGAATACTAAGCAGAGCTTTAAAACTACTCTGGAAACTTTCACATAAAAATGCTTCAGTCCTTCAAAACAAGGAAAAAAAGTGCTCCGGGCCATTTGAGCTAACATCCATTGGCATTTACTATGCAGAGGAGCCCCAGAAAGAATGTTCGCAACTTGGTGTCAGATTGCTACAGAGAAAAAAAAAAAAAAAACCCTTGCCACTGCCTTCAGTTCAGAGCAAGTCCTTTCATGACTGAGTTTAAGAGAAAAAGACAATAGTCTAATGAAAAAAAAAATCAACTGTAAGGTGACACAACTGCTATGAAAACTGGGTTTAAGTTCTGGCTTTTAATGTTGGGTTAACAATTGTTCTGATTCTGTTCTTAAAGTCCACACCCAAGAACTCCATCCATGTAATATAATTCACGTGTTGATTTCTTTCCTCTTTTAGTCATACAATTGCATCTCACTTCAGAATTTTTTAATTTTTTCCATTTGGGTAAAAGAAATATAAAACATCAGTGATTCATGACTGTGCAAAAAGTTAAGCTCACAAACGTTTACTTAGACTTTTGCTTAAGTGCATTCGCCATGCATGACATCCGTCACTAATGTCGAATACCCTGGACAGTCATGGCCCAATTTAACCTTTAAGCTTTTTTCTCACTATTTTTGTCTCCCTCAGGTCCGTCTGGACCTGGGCTCAGGTGAGCGTTCTTTACGATCAGTCAAGGGAACTCATCTCAACGATCTGGCATGGCACACAGTGGAGCTGAACCACACACAACATAATATCATCATGACTGTAGACCAAAATTCTCAAACAAGCGTCCAAATACCAGGACCAGATCTGGAGCTCAGTATAGAAGATGGGGTCTTTCTAGGTGGGACTGCTGGACTGAACCATTCTTATCTTCTCAGTATCTCAAGTGGGTTTAGGGGTTGCATGGATGAAGCTATCTTCAATGAGCATAGACTACTGTCCAGCCTTAGATCGTATTCTGGGGACAAAAACATCCACGAGGTTTCTCCTAGCTGTAGTCCACAGTTTTCTGCAACAGTAGGAGATCCTGTTGGTTTTTTCAGCTCCAAATCCTTCATGTCTCTCCCCCCATGGGAGGTACTTCAAGAGGGGGTGTTTGAGTGTGAACTGCTCCCTTCTGCAAAAGAAGAAAATGGCATAGTCCTGTATAGCGCTGGCAGCAAGGGAGGATTTGTAGCCATTGAGATCAGAAATGGTCATGTGGTGGCTTCAGTGGCTAATGGAGAGGGGAATAAAGCTGAACTGCACTCTCTTACGTATGTTCACGGAAACCACACCTGGTACCCCATCCAGTTGCACCTGTTGCCTCATAGTGTCCAGATGAAGATAGACAAGGAGTTGGTGAGGGCCAGCCTGAGTCAGGAACTTCAGATCATCCAGCTCAAAGGGCCTCTCTTCCTTGGAGGACTGGATGAAGATGTTCTTGGAGAAGCAAGGCAAGCCGGACTGTCTTCTATTCCACCTGAAGGAGGCTCCTTCAAAGGCTGTCTCCAAAAATTGAGGATAAACACTCAAAAAACTGGCCTACCTCATGCCACAGTCACCAAAGACCTTACTGTGGGCTGTAAAACAGAGCAAGGTCTGAAGATTGGGACAACCTCAAGTCCAACACCTATTCCTGAGGTTGACGTTACATCTCCACAAACAAGCACAGTCAAGAAGAAACCTAACTTCTTGTTGCTCAGAAAGCTGGAAGTAGCCGAGGGAGGCCGAGCACCACTGGAACCTAAACACATGAAGGTAGAGCTTTTCTTCAGATGGTCTTTTTGTTAAATCTTTTTGTGTGTTATTTGATACATTTTTGTCTCCATTTTCAACCTTTGCCAGGTCAATCTGGACTTCCGTAAACTAGGAATGCATCCATCTCAGTTGATGTTCCGTATTGTGGAGCACCCTGCTCATGGCGAGATCCGGTTACTCAGTCCAGACTTGGATGGGACGCTGAATGAAGGGCAGGAGAGGACTATAACAATAGGAACAGATGAGAAGGACCAAACCTTCAGTATGCTCGACCTGTGGCAGGGGCGAGTGATGTATGTCCACAGTGGTTCAGAGGACCACAATGACTCCTTTATATTTTCAGTCTCCTCCAGCAATAAGAAGGAGCTCCCTATATTTCTGAAGGGTAACCAACTGCACCGATTTGATATCAGCATCAGTCCCGTTAATGACGCTCCTGTCCTCAGCTTGCCGAAGGGAAGCCTGTTTACTTTGCTAGAGAAGTCCAAACAGCAAGTAGGTACAGCCAGACCACCAGATCATTTGAATATATATTTTTTTAAATTCAGTGTAAGAATGATCAAAATCAATCAATCTGCAATGCCCACAGCTCACAACAGATATGTTGACAGTGTCAGACCCTGACAGCAGTCCTGATGAGCTTGTTTTCAGCTCCATGGGGAACCCCAACACTGAAGCTGGGTACCTAGAGCACCAGGATTTCCCTGGCAGGTTGGTGTGATGAAAGTTGGGAACTGGAAGTGTCTGTCAATATATGTAAAAAAGAAGACTGGGCAAGAAAAAGAACAACTCTGACTTTCTTTTCAGTGTTATCAGGGTTAAAAAAAAGCAAGGGAGAAAAAGGAGTGACATATGGAAAATAACAGGAATACATCTTTTTTTTTCTAGGGCCATCAACTTGTTCTCTCTAAATGATTTAGAGGAAGGTAAGATCAGCTTTGTCCACACAGGGGTTTCTGCCTCCAGGCTGGCACTCAGGGTTAGCGACGGGCAGAGGGTGAGTAGTGAAGTGGTTTGCCTAAGTTGCACTTTACTCAGGACTATACTGTAGTTTGAGAACTTTAAAACAGATCAAATATTATGTAGGCTTATTGTCTTCACAACAAATTCCAGAAGAGCCCAAACGTTTAACTCATACATCTTCTCTCCCATGTCTCCTCTTTTTCTGCAGGTGAGCAACACTGTGGTTTTGAGGATCATGACTGTAGCACTTGAACACAAACTGGTGAATAATACCGGACTAGAGGTGAACCAAGGTGAGAGTTCCAACATTACCACCCAGCAACTCGCGGTACAAGTCAATGTGGCTGATGACACAGTAGAAGTCTGGTATGATGTCATAGAGCTGCCCCAATATGGAGAGATTCAGAAGTTGCACTCTAGTGGTGAGTGGAAATCGACAACGACCTTCTCTCAGAAACTTCTAGAAAAGGAGCGGATTCGATACATGAACACCTACAATGGTCTTCAGACCCAGAACAACATCACTGATCACTTCAAATGTAAAATCATCATTAATTTGCTGGCCAAAGAGGAGGTTATTTTCCCCATAGTGATAAGGCTGATTCATTTTAAGGTAACGCGAAGTAAGATAGAAGTCAACGGCCACCAGACTGCTGTTTTAACTCCCGAGGACCTCCATGTGATCTCTAAAGGTATTAAACTCAATGAGAGTGGCCTCCACTTCAGGTTGTTGACAGTACCGAAGAAAGGTCAACTTTTTCTGAACGGCAAACCTCTTCAAAGAAACTCAACCTTCAGCCAGAAGAACATCACAGATGGGTTGGTGAAGTATGAGCTTTTCAACAGGCTGCATGATGACACAAGAGACTCCTTCAGCTTTCAGGTGTTCTCCCTGCATGCTACCTCGGCAACTTACGACTTCAGGATCAACATTAAAGCCGAGTCAACGGCCATCACTTTTGTGAACAAAGGCCTTTCAATCCTGGAAGGAGCAAGTAAAGTAATCACCAAGGACACTCTGTTCACTCACACAGCCAGTAATCGGGAGGTCCACTACAACATTACAGTGAGCCCCAAGCACGGCCAGATAAGGAAGATCAACCTCTCAAACTCAACTTCCATTAATGATAATATTCTAACGTTCACAAATCAGGACATCACAGAGGAGAGGATCATGTACGTCCATGATGACAGTGAGACAAAGCAGGATAACTTCAGCTTTCAGATCATTGTCTACAAACCACATAAACACACAAAGAAAGAGGAGCGAATCACAGCAGAGTACACCTTTAACATCACAGTGCAGCTCGTCAATGATCAGAGACCTGTCAGGGTTGTAGATAAAGTTTTCCATGTAGCACGTGATGGCCAGAGGTTGGTGACGCTGGATGACCTTCGCTATCATGATGACGACTCTGACTTTGAGGACAGCTGGCTGGTGTACACACGGAGAGGGATTCCCATGGGAGAGTTGGTGCTGGCCACTGATCCCACTCACAGGCTGTATGAGTTCACTCAGCGTGACCTCGAGCAGGTTAGCATTTTGTATTCTTGTGTGAAACTTTTGGTGATGCACTAAATAGAATCATTAAGTTAAAGTTGTAGGGATTTATTAAGGCAAATGTAAATTTCTGCAGTAAGGTCTGTTCAAAAGAGGAAAAGATGAGTTACTCTGACTTCTCCAGGGTATCCTGAGTTCTGTGTGATGTGCCATCTCAGTCTTAAGCTGTTCTCAGACTTCCAACCCCAAATTCAATTTGAAACATATCCAGTCTGAGGAGTCATAAATTATGCTGAAATGCAAATTTTTCTAATTCAATTCAAATCACATATGGAGGTGGTTTCAAATTCAGTTGCAATCAGATCTTCACAGATGTGCCCAGTGTGAATGGCCTGAGTCATTCGACACAAATATCAACTATGTCTACCAGGGTGACAGAGGTGACGGATTCGGAGAGTGAAAAGTACTTGGTTCTGTTTTGATCCATGGTTTTGACCTGCCAGACATCAGATGTGACGACAGCAACAGTCCAAGATGACAGAAAATAGTAGAGTAGCCTCCTCTTTCTTGTAACTTGCAACTATTTGCGAGAATGTCAGCTCACTGCCTTCTGTTTCGGCTTTACTTACATTACTTCCATACATGTAGGCTACCATAGCAACCATGCCAACTAGGCAACATCAGAGAGGACACACAGATCAGACATGATCACTTGCATCGTATAATGGAAATGGTCAGTCAGGATGGCCAGATTTTGGATATGCCCCCAAAAATTGGATTTACATGTCATCTAAATATAGACTTAGTCTTACAGCCTCATTTTAAAACCATATTTATGTAGCACAAGAGGGAACATTTATTTTTAAAAATGACAACATGCCAAAGTTTGGCAAAACATGAGACAATCATAAAATTAGTCTGGCACTTTTTAAGATTGGCAAAGCCTGCGCATTAGTCTGCAGATTTCAAGACCCAAATTTGATCCTCCTCTGAACAATCATTTTTAAAAATCTTTTACTTTCAGTTGGTTGAGTTCATACATTTAGATATGCATATTAGTGTTGGAATTAAGACAAAAACGTAAGTTTTTAAATATTCGCATCAGTACAGTGTCAGTGTCATTTTTAAGACAAAAATGACAAAATTGACATATTGGAGGAACCTTTGAACGAAGATTAACTCCCTGATGGTTTCATACTCCTCATTGTTGCTCACCTGTGAGACTGGGTCTGTCACATTAAAAATACAGAATGCAGCTTCCAATAATCAGAGATGAAAGAGTTTTTTGTAAAGATTGCATCTTGAGAACTTTTCATCACTCTTTTTTCTCTCCTCTCAGAACAAAATTTTGTTCATCCACAGCGGGGTGAGTTTTGGACGTTTTGTGCTTTTCGTAACAGATGGGAAACATTATGTTTCAGCGCTACTGGAGGTAATTATGACATTGTAGCTTAATATATTTGCTATATGTAAGCTACTTATTTTTTTTTTTAAATTGAAATGATGCCGGAGTGATAAGAACGACGATGAAAAAGAAAGGAGAATGAATGTGAGGCTCATGACTGAACATCAATCACTTTATTCATATTTCATATCTTAAAAGGACCATTGATTGGCTTAATGTTTTTTTTCAGTAGCTCTATAACTAGATGTTATTTTGTCCTTTTGCATATCAATAATACAGATCATGTGAAAAAAAGAGGAGAAAAAATTCGGACAAAAAGAGAAACCAAACCAATAAATACTTGGACACATGACTTTAAATGTCAAACTGTGATTACTTTCTGATATACCTTCACATATTTAATCAAAATCTGTAATTTCTTCCCCCTTTGTATCTGGTAAGTAAGTTATTTTGGATAAAAAGTAATGTGTTACAAATAATTTTCTTCTGCTTTGCATACCTGGCCGGTGCAGGTGGTGGCTCAGGATCCCTACCTGCAGGTGGAGAACAACACAGGTCTCATGGTCCAGCGAGGTGGGATTACACCCCTGACGTCTGCTAACCTCAGCGTCATTAGCAACCTCGACATCCGAGACCCCCAGGAAGTGACATTTGAGGTCTTCATTCCACCTAAACAGGGTGTGCTCTGCTTTAACGATGGACAGAAAGAGACTATAATAGGAACAGATGCCATTTCGGTTTTCACGCAGCGTGACCTGGTGGCAGGGCGTCTGGCCTATCACCACAGTGGGGGCCATGAATTGTCAGACGTTTTTAACGTGACATCAAGAGCAAGAGAAAGGGAGACTGAAAGGCGTCTGGAAAGAGGGAGGAGGGAGGTACATCTGGATATTGGAGTCCCAATAAAAATATACCTTGAGAGTCATCACAGGCCACCAACCGTCAAAATTAACCGCCCAGTAGTGGTGGCAGAGAGACACAATGTCTCTATAAGCAGGAATCATCTAGAGGTGAGAAAAAATGGCTTTGTTGACATTTTTGCACTTGAACATAGTATTACTATGACATTACTATATCTTTTGTATGACTTGACTAAAAGATGTACATTGTTTTGTTCCATACTCACATTTATCACTATTGTTGCTTGATGATACCATGGTTTAATATTCTTTCTACTGTAGGATGATTGGTTTGTTTCTTCTGTAAGATCTGCAGATCTGTTTTTTTTTTTTTTCACACCCTCCAGGTGGTCCATGAGGACAGCCAGCCCTCAGAGATAGTTTTTACCATCCAAAAACCTCCCACGCTGGGCATCATTCACAAATCATCCCAGAAAGAAAAGGTTCAAAACATGAATGGAGAACAGCAGCGCCTCCATAAGGTACAGTCAATGCTGACCACACTTTTAGTAGGTTTAAAAGCTGGGTCAATACTTGTAAAAGCTGGCAGTTTTAAAAGTACGCTGCATGGAACAGGATACTCCACAAACTTACTCGGTCTAAGTCTGTCAGTGACAGATTTCCCTCGCTCTTGATGTCACTGAGTTAAAAAGCATTTAAATGTGCATCTTCAAGTTAATTTAGGATGAGTGTTTCCTCTAGAATATGCAGCTTCCCTGATGAAACCCTCTCCAGCTTGCTTGAAGCTTCTGAAACTGGAAAAAGTTGCAACTATTTAGTACAAACGTTTCTTTTTAGCTCCTAAACCAAAGAAAATCTGACAATTTTTAATTCTGAAACCTTTATTGTTCTTGAAATGTTATTAATTGTTTTGGCAAAATCGGTTGTTTAAGCAGTTAACTGAGTCAGAATTGTGCTTGTAGCCTTTAATAACTAGAGGTAGGCACTGATTCACATTAAATGTACACTTCTGTGTTTGTTTCTCTCTAACCTTCCTATATTATAAAGTTCAGCATGCACTGTAACCCAAATCAGAATCTTTTTCTTAATCTTAATACTTGGTTTTTCAAGTTTTAAGCAGTTAAAGAGGGACTAAAATGGAAAGTAATAACAAACATAATGGATTTCTGTTCTCTTCCTCTGTGCAGGAAATCGGAGAGCTTTTCACCCAGCAGGACCTCAACCAGGGATTGATCATCTATCAGCAGCAGGCTGCAGGAGGGACCAATGATTCTCTTCTGTTAGATGCAACCAATGGGGTGACAAAGGTCGGACCGATTAAGCTGGATATTGATATCATACCACTCCTGCTTCCTCTACAGGTATAAAATATTTTCTTAGATACTTGAAGAACCACAGATTTGGTTGAAAGGGGGGAGAGTTCTTTTTCCAACTCTAAAAACATTTTATAGAGGTCAACTTGCCAATCAACCCTAATGACCTGAAAACAAACCGATTAATCTGTATTTTCCTGTTCTCATTGATTCTGCAGTTGTCTGACTTGACTCTGGATGAAGGGTCATCCCTACCTCTCACACCTGACGTTATCAAGGTTGGAAGTCATCACTTTGCAGGGATGAACTTCTTGTACCAGGTGATCGTTCCGCCAAGATTTGGACATTTGGAGCACAGTCGGATCCCAGGGATGCCTATTACTGCTTTTACACACACTGAGGTAGGACTAAGCACCCTGAAACCCCATCTGATTACATCCAATCTGCAGTTACAATTTAGAAAAAAAACCATCTGATATGAAAAATGTTAATTTAGAAAAATAACTCAGTGATTCTTACGTTGACTGTTACTTCACTGAAGACACCATGAACCCAAGATATTTCATGTTTTGTCTTATTAACTTCATTGTTTAAAGCAGCACAACCGAGTCTTTTCATGTTTAAATATAATGTCTAATTTCATTTGAAGACATAATTAATTACTTTTATAAATTTCTTGCATTCTTCTTTCCTGACTGTTAGCTAAAACCACCCAGAGTAACTCTGGATCCCTTCTTTCCTGGTCATTTTTGTTACAGATCAACAATATCAAAACTAGCTTGTAGGCACAGTGGAGATTATGGGAAAGTAGATTACCATTAGAGTATGAAGAAAGTAATGATGAAAGGGAACTTAAGAGAATGAATAAGAAAGAGGCCGATGAGTAAATCTTGGACAAATATTTTAGAGGGAAACTGAGCAAAAAACTGCAAAAGGTCCTTTGTGCTATCACATTTAATAAGAAAAAGTAAATAGAAATATATCTAAAATAATCTGAGTTTTTTCTCAAACCACTGATCATCGAAGTAAAATTAGAAATTATTTAATCTATAATGCATAATAACAAACAATTTGAGAATTGAACTGAATCAAGTTCAGCTCTGAAGCATTTGAACTGAATCAAACTGGAGTTTCTGTCTCATCCACTTGATTTTTTAACAACTTTTTACAAACTAGAATTTTATTAATACTGACAGATTGAAATAGACTGAAATTAAATTGAAATGTGCTGCATATAACTGATTGGGTTATAATGGATTTGACTGACTTGGAAAGAAATAGATTATATTTGCATTTAAAAGAGGACTTTTTAGTAATTTATTTCATCAGACTGGAAAGGAGTTTGTCTGCTTTGTCTATAAAATGCTGTGAGATATCAATTTTTGTGAATTGATGCTATATTGATTTTTAAATTGAACTAAGCTGAACCATGCTGCGTTCAGTATCTATGTTTATTTACCCAGCGGCATCTGTTTCCAGGTGGAACGTGAGTACATCTCATATGTTCACGATGGCAGTGAAACACTGAGAGACAACTTCACCATTGTGGCCAACCAGACTGAGCTAAAGAAACACAGCCTGCCGTCCACCGTTCACATCAACATCATCCCTGTCAATGACGAGACTCCCGTTGTGACCGTCAACCGAGGCCTGAAGGTGGGAAATACCACAAAAGAATTATTCATGCAACGTTTACAGGCAACAATCTTTTCTTTTCTTTAGCACAAATTTCCTAAAAGACTCCTTGATGTTTTTTTTTCTTTTTCAATCCTGCCGTAGATTTGCAAGTGAGCTTGGGATCATTGTTTTGCTGAATGACCAAGTTTCAAATAAAACCTGGTCAGATGTTGTCATTTTTGACTCTAGAGTAAAGAAGAATTCATGATCAGCTAAATAGCTGTAACATCCCCTGCTCCCCCAACTACAAACCAAGCTCAAATCATCACTGCTCCACTACGGAATTTGGTTGATGTTTTGCTGTGTTTGTTTGTTTTTCCAAATGTGCCATAGTTTTGCTTTAAAGAAAATCATTTCAACTTAGGTCTTTAGAGTGTAAAATAATTTTTTTCAGAAGTCTTGTAGTGTAGTGTACTATTCAAATGAAACGGGTATTCTAATTTGCCATAATTAGATAAATGGGTGCATGATATAATAGTTGTTTTTTTTTAATGTTCCCTGTGTCTGCTGATTATTTTATTGGTACTACAAAGTTTGTGGGTCAATAAACTATAAATAACTGACAATTAAGATCATGACAGCGATATAAATTTTATTTATATCCATGTTTTTAAAAAAATACACCTGGCTGCCACAATGCAATATCTATGCATCCAGGCCTGCCAGGGGATTTCTCCCGATTCCA
>JAOWBL010000004.1:11619748-11633026 GCA_028564865.1 Zenarchopterus dispar
TATTTTTAATAGCTATTTTCAGGTTGTTTGATTATTTCAGTTTAGTTTTAATTAGTTCAACAAGTGCATCAGTTGTTTTAGTTTTAGTTCTAGTTTTGAATAACTGGTTAATTTTAGTCTCAGTTCTAGTCTTTAAGTTACTGACTTATAGATATTTACAAAAAAAATCTAAGATAAAAATCAAACCCAATTGGCAATGCCATAAAGTACAAAAATCCTTTATTCTTCCCTTTGAGTAATTAGAATTAGAAAAAGGTTATTAAAAGTTGAAGTGCCAAAAAATAAGGCAGAAAACAAAAATGAAATGAACTCATGTTAATTTTAGTTTTTATGTAGTTTTTGTTTTGTAAAAAATATAGTTTTTTAAATTTTTATTTAAATTAACAGAATTATGCCCTATGTTTCAGTTTTAGTCTTAGTTTTTGTTCACTATAATAACTGCAGTACAGTAAAGATCTTCATGATATAAAGTCTTTGGGTCTTCCATTGGTCTAATATGTCTTATACATATGTGTTCTTTCATATTCTTTATCAAATACAAGCTTGCCAATATGTGAGAAACATTAAGAATGTCTTTCGTACTATTATCTTTTGCCAGGAACCAACCAGATTTCTCACAGACAACCCTGAACAAGTTTGGCATCACATACGTCCACGACGACTCCGAGACAACGAGTGACAGCTTCACTTTTCGGGCCTGGGTGGCTCCTTTGGATGCCTCCGCCTTTTCCTCCTCCTCATCCTTGTCTGCTTTTCCCTCTGACTCCTCCTCCACCTCATTTTCCCCTTTATATTCTGCATCTTCATCTTCCTTGTCATCACTGGACACTGTTTCCCATCGTCATCGTGTCAAAGAAAGAGGGGCAGTGACAGAGATGTTCAACATCACGGTGACGCCCGTTAATGACCATCCGCCACTGATCAGGAGCAGAGCCCCGAGTATGAAAATTGTGATTGGAGAGAGAGTTGTACTTGGGCCTGACATTCTACAGGTGGGCAGTTTGTTTTTTTGTTTACTGGTGTTTAGAAGGAAGATATTAATAATGATTATTTATGCATCATTTACTTTGTTTTCTACTCAATCACCAACCAAAGAACTTGATGTGCACATATGCTAATCAAATGGCTTTGGAGATATTCTCTCCATAAGTAAAATCTTCACCTACATCTTTTAAATCAATGATAATCCAAATGTTCAGGTTGAGGATCATGATACACCACCGGAGGAGCTGCACTACCTCGTGATCAGTAAGCCCAACAATGGCTACCTGACGCTGGGAGAAAGGCCTGAGCCGGTGACCTCCTTCACCCAGTATGACGTTAACCACGGCCGGCTGCATTTTATACAGCAGGTGAAAAAAAAAGCATTACTTTGCCTGTTTGGTTGCTGTGACATCCTTTTTTTTCATTGTGCGATATTTGACCTTCCCAGCATCTCATTTAAAGGTGGAGTGGATGATATCAAGAACAAGATTACTTTTGAAAGTATGCAATCAAAATGTTTAGTCTCTTCCCTATTACCTTCCTTCAAGAAAAAAAAACACACCTCCACACATGAAAGTGGAATTGCATAGCCAGAAAAAAGTTTCCATCATTAGAAGAGTGGTGATGTCAATGTGTTGACCAGCTGCTGTTTACGAGCCCACACAGGTCTGAGGTCACATGACACAAAGCTCATTCAAGCCATCTTTAACCACACTAAAGATGATACAACAAACCAAACGAATGGAAAAAGTTCACTTTTATGGCAATAGAGAAGTATCTACTTAAAGTAAATACCGTATTATTCAACACAAAGAGGACAAGAAAACACACTGTGAAAAAAAAACCTGACACTAGTAACTAGCTGCTACGTGCTACAAACGTTAACCTGTTTTTGGCATAGATTGTAAATATAACGACCAAAGCATTACTCACGTGACCCAGAGATTTCTGAAGAGCAGTTCTAAAGCCTCTTTTTCGTCCTACTGCGCTAAGTTGTGTTGCCCTGGAAGCCGATGGGAACATGCCCAACATGAAAAAAAAAAAATCAAAGTTAGCTGTGGCTACCAGCTCCTTTGGCCCATTTCTGTTGAAATAGCTGCAGAGCTGCTGGTAGATGTTTACAGCGGAATATTTCATTTCACATGTTGATTTGATGGCAAAGTCAATAATTAATGCTACGTTTAGCCGGTGCTGGGTTAGTACAAACTGCAGTTGGTAGCATGACAATTACGGATGAGAAAGTGATCAAGGATAGCTACTGGCTGAGCTGAATGTCAGTCTTTACTGGTGAGGAACAGCAATGGAGCTTACTTTTACATCATTCAACCTGGAGGTTAGATGGTTGGTGCTAAGTTTTTAGTTGAAAGCTAAGACGTCAAAGCTTGCAGTGACATACAAATGACCACTCTGTGGCAAAAACTAACAAAGCCAGCGGTTGAAAAACAGCAAAAAACAAACAAACAAAAAATGTTGCTTTCAGCACTCTAACTCTGATTTCAGTTTTACCTTTGGCGTTTCACCATCATAAATAATATCACAGTGCAAAACACCCCTTAACAATGATTATTTTTCTTTTTCACTGTGCTGGCTAAAATTTTTGCTCCTTTTCCATACAATTTTTTGTTATGCCTTTCTGTCTTTCCTCCATCAGGGAGCACCCTCAACAGGAGTTTTCTACTTCAATGTAACTGATGGTCATCACCGTCCTCTCTATAAACTGTTTAGTTTGGAGGTGATTAAACCCTCTGTATCCATGGCAAACAATACTGGCCTGTCATTGGTTCAAGGCCGCACCGCTGTGGTCCTGACAACCAACCAGCTAGCAGCTCAAACTAACGGTCAGACGCAGGCTAACATCTCGTACACGGTTACCACATACCCCCGGCATGGACGCATTGCTATTAATGACCAGGAGGTAACCACCTTCTGCCATGAGGACCTCCAGTTTGGTCGGGTTGTCTACCACATGACTGACCTCAGTGAGTCAGAGGACAGCTTCCAGATCTCAGTGTCAGCATCGTCTCCCGGTGTGGACTATGGAAATGTAACAGACCAGACAGTCAAAGTAACTGTGCGGCCTCTTATATACCTGAGGGAGCCAGTTAGAGTCCCAAGTGGTATCGCTGTGAAACTGGGCAAGGCCATGATTGATGCCTCTGAGCTGGCCAGAATCAGCAGAGCCAACCCGGTCTTTGAGGTTCTTTCTCCACCAAAACATGGGAAACTTGTCAAGGTAAAGCCATTTGATGCAATCTTTGAAAGATTTGGTTGCTGAAACTCCTCTAATCATATAAGCATGTGGAAAATGAATGATTGTGTTGTGTATGGCTAAATTTCTGTCTTAAGTGTATCATTCACATGGTGTTGACTCTCTCCTCTGCTGTGTCTGTCTGTGGATGTATGCAGATTACCTACGACCCCAACCGAGCATTAGAGGTGCTGAAGTCATTTACATTCAGAGATGTTGTGCAGGGTCGAGTTGCCATTGAAGAGACTCTCAGTGACAACCAGATCCACAATGAGTCCACTCTGACAACAGCTCGAGGCCATGCACCTCTTACACCTCTCAATGATTCCTTTATCTTCTTGCTGAAGGCTGGAAATGTCCAGCCAGCAAAGGGCGAGCTCCACTTCACCATCTTCCCCCACCACCTGATGCGTCATGGCTTAATTGGTTTCGGTAAAGGAGATGGTGGAAGTCTTGAACACACCACGGCCCGTGTCCGAACACACAACAGGACGATTACAGGAATCGAACAAGGAGGGTCCGTAATGCATGGCAAGGTCAGGGAGCACCCCCACATTTTGGCACATAAAAACCAGAGCAAGACACAACGTACGAAGAAGCCTCAGAACCGCCGGGGGAACCGAACACACAGTGGGAGTCATGGAGGAAGATCAGGGAGTGGTCCAGAAGGAGCAGGAGAGGAGCACAGTCCTGACCCAATACCTCTCACTCCTCCAGTCCCAGAGACCCACGGTCCAATGAACCATCCTGACACTGAACTGGTTCAAGTTGAGGTTCTCCCTCGCCCCGCCTCTGACCCTCTGCTCATTATCTTACCGCTGCTAGCCTGTTTACTCCTAATTGTAATTCTCGTCGTTTTAATTCTGGTGTTCCGTCACCGCAAAGAGAAACAAGCCCGGCAGCGGCTCATGCATGAACTTGCTTCAGTGCAGTTACCCACCGAGGACAGCATCTACCTGGGCCGGCCAGAGCAGAGTATGGCTATGCCCTCTGTGATGGTGACCCCACTGGGCTCTGCAAGCGTCCCAACCTCCCCCAGAGTGCCCATGAGCCCAAGGAGAAGTCTTGCTCCTGGGATGACCTTCTGGGGGCCATTTGAATCTGATTTACTACGTGGCGAGGGGAATATGAGAGGGCGTAAAAGTAGTGAAAGAGATACAGCTTGCGTATTCCCAGCTTCTCCTACAGGATTTAAGACCTCAGGGAGATCTCTGTCCCTTACTCCAACTCTGAAAGACAACCAGTACTGGGTTTGAGAGAAGTCATTCATACATAAACTGTGCCTTAGAGGTGTATTTGTGGTGCAAAGGTTATAAAGGGTACGGTACTTATGTACCATGGAGAACAAGTGGTCATCTTAGGTACATCTAACATGTAATTCTGAAAAAAGGACAATATATACAACTATTCTCAGTTGAGTAAACATGGAATGAGTGATATGAATTGTATTATATTTTTGTAGCTATTGCTGGACAGGAACATAAAGCATACCATAGATGGAGGTGTGGTACATTGATAATAAATCACGTTCAAAATGGATGGATTGGAATTAGCAGAGACTTCTTTTAGTAACTGATAATTAAACCTCTGACCTAGAGCTGTTTTCAAATTTTATAACTTCTTCAAACCCATTATTTCATTTGGTAAATGATTGTGTTTGCTTGTACTGTACATTCAAGTACTGTAAGTTTTAATGTCTATGCACACATATTGACCCATTCACACCTCACACTTAACAGTATTATTCCCCTATTTTGCACTTCTTTGTGTCCTTTGTCTTATAATGTTACAATTTAAGGCACTGAGCTGTTATGTAAATGCTTCTGATAGTTTCATACAATATTTAAGATACAGTATGAGATATAGTTTCCTTACTTTTTTAATAAACTGCAACATTTTTGCCACTTTTTACCCCTGCAGATTTCTCTTCTGGGATTAATAAAGTATTTTTGAACTGAATTTTTGGATTGTATATCTGCATTACATGTCTGCATCTGTTTGCCATGTTCATTTGTGAAAAAATGTTTTCAATAAAATATATTTAAGAATACTGTTGGGGGTGCACATCATCTCTGTGGATTGATGTAGGATTGTGTTAAAGCTTAAGCTTCAGGCCTGTAAGACCAAGACCTGTCCTTTTCTGGCTTACAAACTTGAAAAGCTGAAACGTGTGAGTGTATAAACCAACCTCCAGTTTTATGCGAGAAAGTAGGCCTTCCCGGTATATATTTTATACTCTAAGACAAAAAAAGGTTGGTCCCTTACAAGCTGTAGTCTATAAAACGCACAAATATTTTCTAATTTAAGACAGAACTCAAAACATATTTTCATATGTCTGTTGACCTATTTCTTTGCCTCAGCATTTGGCACACACGAATGATCCTGATTAAATTCTTTGTAATACAGCAGATGAGGTGGATTCTCAATCTTGTCTTGTATACAATCTGGTTTAAATCAAACCATCTGTGTGCGTGCAATATGTTTCAAATTACCCTGTGACAAGCCTCGTTCTAGTTTGCAGCCTCTCAAGTGTAGGTTTTGGCCAAAGATTTTGCTTTTTTGCAGGGAGGCCTTTATATATTTCTAAAGTCTACTCCATAAACCTTATGAGAGCCGGTGACACTTAAAACGAATACTGAAAGTTTACTGAAGACAAGAATGAAGAATGAGTGGAGAGGAGAAAGAGGGAGGTCTAAATAATGAAGGGCCCACGGCTTGAGTAACCCGATCTGCAGTCTGTAAACTGCAGTGTCAGATATCAGGGACACGAGGACAGCAGGAAACGACGGGGTCGTAGGCATATCTACAAGAAAACTTTGCACTGAATTGTTTAGTACAGTTGTGAAAAGTTAGAGTGTCCTGAGGAGTTTAAACATACTGATATTCAAGAGTAATGTTGATGTGCAGACCTTTAACAGCTACTGAGATATTAAATGGTAAGATAGAAGGTAATGTAACAAGACATAGTGCTAAGGGCTGAGATGGGGGGGTCACTCTGGGAGCAACACAAATGTGATGTTTGCTTTGAGGGTGTTGGTGGAGGAGCAAAGAACAGATCAGGAAGAGCTGTATGGTATCTCTCTGGACACAGAAAAGCAGTATGCTGACATAGCACATTGAATGAGTGTAAATACTTTAGAGCAGATGTTCAAAACAAATGTGGTCGTGAAGAGAGTGCATTTGAGCTGAAGACCTCAGACAAAAGTGTCAGCATTGATTTAGTTTAAAATATGTCAATGAACTTTAAGTTAAATTATTTGAAGTCATGGCCACTGAGATAAAACATGAGGCTGGCGATAAAGTATCCTAGGAGAAGAATGCTTTGTTTTTAAGATAATCCAAGTTGTATTTGAGTAAATATCGTAAGCAAAAACAGAATCAAAATATTTTTCTTTATTGGGGTTTTCACTTTTCTTAGCCACAGTAAACTGACACTTCAGTTGCTTGTGAAAAGTGGGCTGCTCTATTAATTGTTGAAACGGCTTTGGAAATGCCTGAAATGTCTAAATTTCTTATTTACATCACCAAAATACCCATCTGGATCATTCTTATCTTGGGGCTAATGTGTTTTTAAAACATTAATGCGAGTAAAATTATTCTTGTATTTAAAACAGCTACAAAAACTGATCACCATTAAAATACTGATCAGAAAGCACAATCCGCATTAAGTTAAATTATAAATTATATTCTGAGAGGCAGGCGACAGTGCAAATACATGACTGAAATAGATTTATGTTCATTTAATGCAGGAAATAAAAACACTGAGGAACGCTCTTGATGAGTAATTAAATATTCAATAAAACCTAGTAAATTTTAATCCTAGAAAATGAACATGAAATCATGCCTAAAAATGGCCAAATTTAGCCCAACTTCTGCATTTCAACTTCTGTACAAATACAGAAGTTCTGTGTTTAGGTCTGACAGTAGTAGCTACTCTAAACCTCATGGGTTACTTATTTACAGCTACTGACAGTAAATTTGCTTAAAGTATTAATTTACAGCAAATGAGTCCTTAGCCTGCAGACCCACAATGCTTTAAATGCCACTTGCAGGTTAACGGTGACATTGACTTTAAAGTCATGAAGGCGTGAAAACATTTAGTATGGGAGTACCACGACATAGTGACACAGATGATGTCACCGGGTAGAAGATCTTTCTGAAACTTTTTTGTTTGTTTTGCTATATTATCTGAAATTCTCATTATACACTGAGAATAAACAAATAATATGTTCTGAATTTCAAATCTAAAAAATATTAATCTGTGGAAGCGACAGGGCTTTAAAATCACCATCCAGTCACTATGTGCGACGTAAAAGAAGTCATTGGAAAAAAGAAATTACGTTACTGGTACATTCCCCAGGCTTTCAACAACAACAACTAAAGAAAAGCACACATTAAAGTCCTCAGATTGAGCTGGTTTATAAATACCACTGACCTTCAGCTATTCCACTGATCCACCATAAAAACTCATGTAGAGTTAGTTTACGAGTTAATAAATGACACACTTGACCGTCCTAAAGTGCTGTATTACTATATTTTTGAAAAGATTTTTTTTTAAAAACGTGACAATAACAGTTTGGCTAAGAAACTGCACATTGATAAATAACTTTTCAAATGTTTAATTTTTCAAATATATATTCCCCTAGAGTATTTTATATGTATTTTCTGAATAATACAATCTGCAATTGGCACTTAAAATCCAAGGCGTCTCTGTGAGTCAGACTCATTAAATCCGAACAAAATGCAGTCACGGGGAAAACAATCACAGGAATAAAACGCTGTTTTATTCTTATGATTGTTTGTGTGCATATAAATACAGTATGACTGTAAAAATAACCTGATCATGGTGGGTCTTAGTATCGTGCAAATGCACCCCCAGGTGAACACCTAGATCATTTTTTTTTACCATGCTATTACTTGCTAAAAATGAAGCCAATAGCATGTAGCTCTACCATTAGCAGCAATAGCTTGACATACTCATGCTCTGCACAGATCTGGAAGAATTTTGCTCTTCTTTATGACATTGCTTCCTTACGCACAGCTTTCTGAAGGTCCCACAGCGTTTCACTCAGGTTCAGGACTGAACTTTGATTGAACCATTCCAAAACGTTGTTTTTTCTTTCCAACCACTCTGATGTAGATTTTCTGTTGTGCTTTAGATCCCTGTCCTGAGTCATTGACCACATGGTGTCCAGATTCTGAGGCTGCAAGAAAAAAATAAATCGCCATTTGGTCTCATCTGTCCATGGGACACTCTTCTAGTTCTGGTTTGTTTAGACACTTTTTTGTGGACCAAAACTGAACTTCAATGTTTTTTAAAGTGGAAAAGTGTATACTTCCAAACAAACTGCAATTTTTCAGTTTTTTATATTGCACAGTTGTGGAGTTTAACACTGAACATATTCAGTAGGGTCTCTCTCTTTTTTCCATCAAATAAATACACCTTATGTTTAGTAACAATCTGCAGCCAACACAGTGGTCCATTCTTGAATATTTCAACTCCTTCACCTCCCACTCCAAATTGGGGTAAATTTCCTGGGAATTGTACTCCCGAGAAGACTGTTGACGAAAAATGTGACTGTAGAACATTAAATATTTAATATACTTTCCTGACTAGTATGCAGTGGCAATAACTTCTCTAAGACCATTGCTTATATCTTTCCCTGCAAGTACAGTGTTAACACACTCCAAACTATAAAACTATCAAAATGTTTGCTTCTGTAAAGATTTTCACACCTACTGATGATCAATTCATTAAGTGCAGATGATCAGAAGCATCATGCTGTAACTTACCCTCTTAAATCCTTTGGATGCAGATGCTTAGAATTTCCCAGATATTTTAAATGTTTTTCCTCCTTTTTGGCTTAATTTCTATCAAAGTATGGTGGAGAATTTTATATGTTGTTGATCAGAAACCTAGTGCAATCAAATCACTTATATTTTTTTTCAAAAGAAAATAAATAGGATTTACCTGTGTTTTGTTAAAAGAAAAGCTGAAAAGGTTTTTTTCTGTCCAGGAAGAAAATACTGATCATGAGACATAGGTCTAAGATTTTATTTTGGTAGCAGGCTACCATACCGAGTAGAGCAAACACCCTTATGTTGCTTTATAGAATTTAAACATGTTTGATCTCAGAAACAAATCAGAAATGACACAATGGCAAACAACTGTTTGAGACATTGAGATGAGTGGACTGGCACTAATTTTCACTGCACATATTTCTTTAAAAAAAACCCTTTGCCCTTAAAAGAATTCCAAATATGCTTTAGTCACATAAAAAGTCCACAACATCTTGGTTAAGTCTCTTCCAAGCCAGAACACATCCATCACTAGGCCCAGAGTGTCTGAACCCTGACCCTGACCTTTGACCTCACTCAGAGTAAGCAGAGACAGATGTCAGTAACACCTGGAAGAGAAGAGAACTCTGGAGCTGAGTCAAAATGAGCAAAATACAAGGGAACATCAAATTATAACTTAGTGAAGGAGTAAAAGTGTGAGAGTTGTGAGAGAGGTTAAACATCAGAAGTACAGAAGGTCATATTTTAAGTTTCAATGAAAGTCCATCCTGCTGATCGGACTGACTGGAGCAGAGTCTTTTGCCTTTTCCAAACATCTGCCTACTGTACAATCCAGCAACACTGTGGAGGTCATTCAAGTAAAAAAAAAAAAAAAAAAAAATGTGGTGAAACTACCAAAATGATAAAAATTCATGTAGCTTTGTCCTTTAATCACAAAACCAAAATAGTGATTTAGGGAGTTTTCTGTCCTTGTTTCTGTTGGGTTAAACATATTTCCCTGATGGCCCGATGGAGGACTTGGAAGCAGTGAAGGCAGGGACATGACCTTGAAACCGTGAAAAATGGTTCCCCATCCCCCGTCATTTTGCAAGCAGATGTTTTAGATGTCTGCCAGTCTGAGCTGAGCTGAGTTGCAAGATGCGGCTGGAGTGTCAGCAACATCTCAGTAAAGGATACATTCATCAGACCTGCTCAGGTAATCCAGCAAGTTGTCATGTTGAGTTTTTTTCCTTTTTTTTTTTTTAATAAGAGGTCCAAGTGTTCCAGCTCTCAAGCTTGAAGCATAGATGAAAGACCCATCACGAAGCAATACATTTTCTTCTTTTAAGGAACAATAAGGCACTCAGTACCTGAGAGCGTACCTCTCAATCAACCTTATGCCGTTCCCTACGCAGGCCTCTTCAAAGTCAAACCTCTCCTATATCGTCGTATCTCTGCAGAGCGTCTTCTAACTTGGCCGTTATCTTCTGGAAGAAGCTGATCTGCTGCCGGAGGTGGTGCTGCATCTGCGAGCGGAAGTCTCGAACGCGCGTGCGGTGGAAGTGGTGGATTTCTGCCAGCGTGGCGCAAGATATGATGTTGCAGCGGTTGTGGAGTTCACTTTCCTGCTTCGGACAATCCTTCACCTTGGTCAACGCACCTGGGAAAAAGATGGTACGAACCGTGGTTTAGAATTGTAAGAAGATTAAAATTCAATATGAGCTCATCCACCATCTATGCCTGCTTCCATCTTGTTCAGAGTCACAGAAACGATTAACAATTCAAAACCATTTTAACAACTGTGTTGATGTTAAAAATCCAAGCTTGAAATGAAATTATTGTCCACATAGAGAAGTCAAAATTCATGTAATTCTTTAATTCTGTATGTTGCTCTGCTGTTTTTTGTGGAAGGGAAATTATTTGAGCCATTTATCATCCCCTTTCTTGTAAAAGAAAACCCATGATGCTAGGACCTGGATGTGGTTAACTTGGCTCAGGATTAAAAAACAAACACAAATTAAAAACAAAATGTTGCTATATTTTATAATAATCTGTTTGAATCTACTTATTTTAGTTTTGCGTTCGTCTTAACTTGCCACTTGTTTAATTTCCCACCATCATTTTTTTTTTTATTGGAGTTAAATCTGTCAATGATCCAGACCACTCCTAAAACTCATTTCCTGTTTTTTGCCTATTTTGGAAACTGTGTGTCATACTACAAGTATATACTTATTTTGGTTCCTCCTTGTACTCATTCATGACATGATATTTACCCTAGTTACCGTTGCACCGGTATGAAGTAGAACACCTACATTACCAGGTTATCTTTCTCGCAGAATTTTTCATATTCCAATATCAGCACTGAAATTTTTTTCAGATCCTGCGAAAAATGAAAGTACCAAAATCCGCCCGTACTAACGCTAGTGCACCAATTAACATTTAGTATGATATACAGACTTCCAATTGATCTTTGTTGCTCTATAAACCAGCACAGGATGTTGCACCATACTGCCTTGCAACTTCCTGTTTTGAGTCTGCAGATGAAGATGTGATATCTCATGTCTTCAACTTATTTGACTTATTTTACACGGGAATTATCATTACGCAAGGCTGTGGTTTCAAAACATGGCACAAATGTTACAAAATGTAACACAGCCAAGCTTATTAGGCATTTAAGGAGCCATAAGGTGAAAAGCCATGAGGACTTTATTCAGTTTAAGGGGAAGATGGAGTAACCGCAGCAACAAACCCTGCAGTTGTCTTTTCAGGAATGACAGACATTCCTCAAACAAACCCAGAAAGCCATAGTAGTAGCAGACACATTGTACAATTCACTGTCTCAGATGAGCACTTTTTTTTTTTTTGCCTCTTAGTTGGACCCATTTGTATATTTGGATGAAGGGCCACTGTCCCAGAAAAGTGCTTTGGTGGTAATCATCTGACAGTCAATCAAGTTTATAGTAATCATGATAGAGTAAAAAAAGGTAAGGTGAGGTGAAACTGTTTCAGCAAAATCTCAATTGACTCTTTTTAATACAAAAAGACAGTGAGTCTGTATATGTGGGCTCTGTGCACCATCTCCAAGGTTAAGCTGAATCAGCATAAACAGAAGACGCTTGTATCGCTCTCAAATCTTGTGACCTCAAGTGAAGACTGAAACATTTACCGGCTGGCTAGTCGCAAGCCTTCTGGGTTAGGTATCAAACAAAAGAGGAAGTAAAAGTCTAGATTCTTTACTTTCCTGTTTTAGCTTTAAGATGTGCAAAAAAAGAACAGTCTACTGTTTAATAAGATTGTAAGGGAGGAGAGCAGACACATTCCACAAGCCCATATTTTTTTAATACTGCAAGAATGAGCTGGCCTTAGACTTTTTATAGGCTTCCTTGAAGTTACCCAAAGCCCAGCCATGTCTCATAATGTTTAATATGACTCATCTTTAGGGGGGAAGTGGGACAGTGGACAGACTTGACCGATGAAAGGCAGGGGAATGAAGAGGAACTCAGAGAAAAGCACTTACATGGCACCATGTGATCAAAATGATGAGACAGTTAGTCCAGCTCTCACCAACCTCCACTGTCTTTATCTCTTTCTCGGTCTTCCTTCCACAAATCAAAAAATACACACCACTGCTACACAAGTACAAACAAAAAGGACTTTGCTCTCTTCACTGCCAAGGCGATTATAGTGGTGTAATTTGAACTTTTGTACTTTTGTGCTGGTGAGAAACTTCTACCAGAGGGAAGGAAGAAAAGAAGCAGGCAGGAAGAAGGAGGAGGGGAACTTAATCCTGAGGCTGTTCTATTCTGCATTCCTGCAGTCCCAGGGCAACACAGGACAAAAGCCCTGGAATCTCTACATATTCAAATCAGATGTAACCTTTCCAAATCACAGACAGAATTAAGGTTGCTGATACTGTAGAGACATTAAAGAACAAAAAAACCCACCTTCGGTTCCCACCTTCTTTAATGCACTGAAGTGCAACAGCTGCATCTAGTCTAACTATAATCGGCTGTTTATGACAATGGACAGATATTTATGGAACACAGAGATGCTGAAGCAAGAATGAAGGCCAGTGTCTTTGAGAATGTAACCCCCCCCAACCTCTTTCTCCAGAGTCTAATTGTATTTGGTATGCAGAAGTCCTTCCAAGCTCTTCACTGTAATAGATGTTATGGGGAAGTGAGACTAAACAATCCACCCATCCATCCATCCATCCATCCATCCATCCATCCATCCATCCATCCATCCATCCATCCATCCATCCATCC
>JAOWBL010000004.1:11642814-11658451 GCA_028564865.1 Zenarchopterus dispar
AAAAAAAAAAAAAAAATTGAAAAACCTGACCAGTGACACCAGAGAAGACTAGCTAATGTGATAATGTTATCCAAACTTACATATTTACAAAGTTATCATCTGGCACAGATGTGCGTTGTAGCATCATAAACATCCTTTCTGTCATCTGTGACAAAATGTTAGGAATGAAGGTGCTAATTGTTTTTCCCCCGTTTTAGTCCTGTATTTAATTGTCATGAAGTTTTCTGTTTTCTTGTGTGGTTTTTTTTTTTTTTATTTTAATTTTTTGCCTTTGTTCTTTAAATTGATCATATATGAATGTGCCTGCCCTCCACATGTGTAAACTCAAAATGAAGCAACTGCAGCTGTGTTAACTAGTTGTGGCATTTTTTTCTTTTATATTTTATGTTTTCACTTTAAAAAGCTCAAAGCAGCTACTGTTTCCCCTCCAGAAGTTAATTAGGGGGAAAATTATAACTTTTTTTTTTTTTTGTAATGTGTTTACGCATGAACTCTGTAAGTAGTCGCCATTTGAATTAATGATTTAAAAAAAGGGAGGAAAAATGATAACGAGGAAAATGTTGCATTTGGAGTGTGGTGTAATTTTACAGGACTGGGGTGTAAATTTGACGTAAGAAAACATCAACATTGCCTCAGTTAACTCCACTTACTGTACTCATCTATTTTAAAAGCTGCATCTCATATTGTGTGCCTGCTATTTTTTTTTTTTCGTTGGCACAATACATGTAGCTCCAGCCCCAGAAGCATCAAAACTATTATAATTACCATTATTTCAGTTGGTAACAGTTATAACCTGTCTCATGTCAAAGCGATCAATACAAACTTTTTGTTTTATTTTGGACTTAAGTGTCACACACGTGAGCCGATTCAGGTTAAATCCTTCAGCAGGGGCGGTACAGCTCCGACTGTACGTGTCTGTGAGGCAGGGAAAGTTCTGTTTTATGTGCAAAGCAGGTGTTTCTAAGCCAAATGTCCTCATCTCCTCCTCCCGTCCTCCCTGTTTAGATTCACACGTGAAGATCAAATCTCATTTTCAGCGCAGCAGAAACCAGTCGAGGCTGCGTGAAAGTCAGATGAGTTACAAACGTGGAATTCTGGCTTTAGTCTTTTTCTGTTTCTCTTCAGTGTGTACTGTTTACGTTCCTTATTGTACATTTGAATGTTAATAACATTTTGTTGTAATTACTAAATAAGCTTGTATACTGAGGTTTTGATGCAATTTATCTTTACCACAAATGGTTTTTCAGATATACTGGACCAATAATAAAGAGAATGAATGAGTTTGATATTTTTCTGTTTCTATTTAAATGTGTTTCCTTATTGTTTCTGTGGGACTTTATTTGATTTTAGAGTTAAAGTTTACAAAGTTATTAGGATGGAGCGAAAAACCCAAGCAAAAAGGTTTAGATGTGTCTTTAAAACTTTATTTCAAAAAAGGAAAAATAGACATTGACACTTGTATATGACAGCTGTATTTAATAATATTTACTTAAAAACAAACAGCAGCATTTTAGTCTATCAAGTACAATTACAAACAAACCTATAAAAAGAATTTAAAGCCTTTTATATGTAGGAATACCATATCTGACCACAAAGGGACAATACTGCCATGTGGTTGTAATACCACTCTTGCCCACTAGAGGTGCACTTTGTGGCACTTACACATAGTTTGTAATCACCAGACAAAACTGTTGTGACATCACTCTTAGATTTTCTTAAGAGTGATTTTTAAAGCCTCTTTTTCCTTGTACTATGCAGAACCATGTTGCGAACAGGTCTGGAAAGCTAGTTGAAACATACACACCTTTTGTCAAATCAAAGTTAAGGCTTCGAGATCTTTCATCCAACCCATGCTGGAGGAGTTAGCTGCTCATGAACATTTCATCAGCAAGAAATGACATCTGCTTTTAGCTGATGTTAGACTAACACAAGCTGCTGGCTGCTAAGCTCCAGAGCTAAAGTGATGACTGATGAGGAAAGGATGGTGGTCTGCTATTGGCTACTCTAGCCACCAATCAAAAGTCCATGCCTCTAATTACACACCTATTCATTCTCCACCATTTCGGCTCACTCCCTCCAAGTGGAGAGGTCGCCACAGCGGATCAGCACAGTTCGCACATGAATTTGGTACAGGTTTTACGATGGATTCCCTTCCTGACACAACCCTATAAATGGGGACAAGGGGTTCTACCAACCAAGCTACACAGGCCCCAATTACACACCTCTTCATTACTTTATGTAATTTTACCTCATGTGGTACCATAGGGAGAAAAAAGTCACCCCCAGTACAGTTGTCATGGAAGTGAAGTTTACCCTTGGAGATGAAAAATGTTTTTGGAACCAGACTAATATAAATTTTTCTTGGATGTTTTAAACATGAGTGTCAGTGACGATGAACTCACTTTTGGAGCCTTCCCCTAATGGTCAGTTGATGAACTACAGTTTTTCTTATTTCTATGTTGGCTTCAACCCGGTGGTATGCTGGTGCTTGGTTTTATGGTTGTACACCGGGAGATGACATTTGAGCTTCTTTGTGATATCCTGCCCTCATGTGGTCAAAAGTGACATTACTACATATGGTGGCTTTAAACCAATGCTATACAATTGCTAGAATTATTAAAAATATAGAGTGCTAAATGTTGAGAAACGTTTTGTGTTTTATTTAAAATACATTTAGATGATTTTATGCAGACAGTCCAAAAAAATATACAGTTTGCAAAACAAGAAAAATTAACATAAAATGCATTAAATATCTGTGCAAAGTGCAGTACCGCCAGCAGCCAGACTTCAGTGATTAGGCTTAAAAATATAACAGAAATGATACCAGCTGAGTACAAAATGGAACCTGAAGATAATTTGACATCCATCCATCCATTTCTATATCTGTTGGCTCTTGTACAGGGTCACAGAGGTTTGCTAGAGCCAATCTCAGCTCATTAGAGGCGATAGGCAGGGGTACACCGTAGACAGGTCACCAATCCATCGCAGGACAGTAATTTTACATGTATGATGTAATTTTAGAACTTTTTTTTTTTTTTTAAATTCTAGCAGCCTGAACTGCAGACTGAACAGTCAACATGTAATGCTCCAAGATAGCATGCAATTCTTCTTAAACACATAACAGACGTACAGCTGGAGAGTCAGCAGTAAATGGTTGTCAGAAAATCCAATTCAAGTTTGAAGTATTGATACTGTCTCTTACCATGCCGGTAGCTCTGCCGATTATTTCCCAACAGTCACTAGGGCAGGGGAATGATCAATTTTTATTATTTTTTTTTTTTAATCTGTGTTGATACTGCTGTTGCAAAGTTCACACTACTGTTCCCGATTGTTGAGCAGTTAGTATAAGAGAATGATGACACATCGGTAGACAACACCTGCGTGACTGCTGAGATTATCATCCTCAACTGCAATAAAATAAATTTGATTTCACATTAATGATTTACTCTTTTGTTTTCTTTATTTTAGTGAAGCTTGTAAATAAAAACCTCTTCCTCCTCTTTTGGCTTTTCCCTTTGAAAAGCTGTGATTGGAGATCACAAACATTAAGAAAGTTCTCACATCTGTCCTTGTGTTTAACTTTATGAATTTAAACTTCAGAAGTTCAGCAACTTGAACATGAACCCCAGTAACCAAAAGGAAACAATACTGTGAAAAAAACAGTAACTCAAATACTCTGAACTGGCTGAATCAAAAACCCTGATTGGGTGCAGAAGGCAAAACAGAAGACAGGAGCGGTAAAGAAACGATGAGGCAAAACAACGGAAGAACCCAGTCTTTGGTGATACCAGTGGGCTCAGTGGCTGCAAGTGCAATGAACCTTTCTTTAAGGTCCCTTTTAGGTCATTACCTATTAGCAAAATGATTATAAGCCCTTGTGGACTCTTCTTCCAATCTCAAAGTGGATTTATATTTAAATCCCAGAAAGCAGTGTCCAAAGTACCTCAAATTTAACATTTCACTACAATTCTTGATGAAAGATGCTTCCAGATTTAAACCTCGCTACCAAACATCTGAGTCACAGTTTCAAACATATTTTTAAAGTGTGAAAGCTGAAGATGATCAAGGGAGTTTAGAACCAGTCCAAACTGATCCAAAGCAGCAAACCTGATCACAAATGTGGAGAAATGTGTTGGTGGCCTTAAAGCTCACTAAAACAATACTTCATTTTTCTTGAGAAGTGATTAAATTAGGAGCAACTGTCTCACATATACCTGTAAACTAATCAGGGTATGAAAAATGTAGAGTTCTACAGCTAGAGCCACAAAGTCAAAGCCAAAATATCTGTTAAGAAGAAGTCTGATTCTGAGACCTCGTGTTGGGAGTGGTGTCTGCAAAAGATTCTGTAACAAGGTTCTCAGCTGCTTTCAGTTTTGACCATGCCAAATTCATTCATTCTATTACTCTAAATATTTAGTTGAATTGGTTAAAAAAAAGCTAAGTCTAATCTGCGGTTAAACATAGAATAAATAAAGCCAGATGCCATTCACTTTCATCAGATCCAAGTTATTTTAGAGGATCTTAGGATAGTTCTGTTTGTTTGGGGTTTTTTTGTCTCATGAAAATGGTATCAACAAATCTGCTCACCCAAAACACTTGCTCTTCTTTCTGTGATCCTTGCATGGGACTTTTTGTTTTTGACACATTCCCTGACAAATCTAAAATGTGTTGAAATCCCTTCTGGGTGCATTTTCATTTAAATGAGCTCTGTGTTTTTTGCTGAACACGAAACAAATTTGCGAGGCTGATGAAATCCATGGGTTGACGTCTGCTTGCCTCTGACAAAAGTTCAACAACTTCCCGTTTTTTCAACGGTCACTGCGTCACCCGTCCTCACTGGCCTCCTTCCAGCGCATCACAGTTAAGTGTAACGATGAAAAAAATTCATTACATGTTCCGTGTAACAAGTGTGTTTCTTCTGTCGAAGCCCCCGACAACAGAGGAAGTGAGATTAAAGGCACTCTTTACTTTTTCAGCTCTTTAAATCTCAATTCCCGTCTGACTCGCACCAACTTGAACTTCCTCCAAGTGACAGCGTGGCTGCTTCACTCTCCCTGAGTCCCCACGTGGTGTTTCCTCTGGGCTGATCTGCATCCTAAAACACTGCAGGAAACAGAGAGGAAATAGTCTTGAGAAGGTGTAGCAGACCATGCATTAGAGACGTTAGGCAACTAAGTTTTAGCTCTGTTGTCAGACCTGAATCATCTAATTCATCCTGAAAACTAATCTGCTCAGACTACCTGATGGGTATCATTCCAAGCACTGTGATGATGCTAGAAAGTAGGAAGATGAAGCCTGGGAACCAGTCCAGGGTGTTCTGATAGATCTTAGTGAAAGCAGGGATGTATGCCAGACCAGCGAACTTCAGGATCAGCTGCAGGGAAGTGAGAGCAGTACCTGATAAAGAGCACAGAGGGAAAATTAGACTAACACCACGACCCTGAAGCGACCGCACAGACATTTTTGATTCACATATAAAACTAGTGTTAACATTACTTTTACTGGTTTTTAGACAGTTCTAACATTGTTTAACTCCACTAATAATCCTTTCACCCAGTTTGTCTGTGTCATGCGGCCATGAAGAAAGCTGCTGTGGTTTGTGGAGGAGCAGGATTCTGATGATACGTCACCGTTCTGGTATGAACCGGCCTTGCTGGCATTACACACAGGTTTCCTGCGTGACCACTCCTTTATGACTGCTGTCATAAATCTGCTGAAAGCCGAGTGCAAGAACCAAAAACAGCACAGCTAAAAGGCTGATAAAGTCTCAGAAAACTGCTGTTTTTCTTGAAATAAATAAGCAACTGAAACCTCATGGTCAGGCTTTGGTTCAAATACACATGGCCTGCATCGTGCTGAAAAACCAAATGCGGTTTCCTGCTTCAACACAGATAACTTTTCCAATACAAACTTTTAACTTTTCTCCAGCCTTAAACTGAATAAGCTGTCCTTGTTGAGGGATTTGCCTCAAACTTATCATCACATCTGGATTGTAGAAGCCACAGCCTGTTAATCCTCATGTACGATGAAATAAAACCTATTCAGTATATAATAGAAAATGTTTCTCACTTTTATGGAAAAATTAGAGCAAATGATTTGTTACTGTTTTGACACATAAATGCAGGTCTGGCACTTACCACATGAGGACGCTGGAACCTGCTGTGAAAGCAGAGACCTGATCGTTGGCATCGGGATCAGTGCAAACAGGTTAAGTAGCCGAGCTGCAAAAAAAAAAAAAAGTGTTGGAATTCATTTTTTTTAACAATTCTCCTTTGTGTCATGTCTTTTAAAGTGCAGTGTATACTTGCCTATATGTACTAACTCCAGCAGAACCAGACTCAGTGTTCTGCTGGAGGTCTTTCAGACCGGTTAACCAGGTTTTTTCCTCTACACCGTTGCCTCATGCATTTTTCGTGGGGATTTTTATGAAATGGTACTACATGAAATTTGACTTTTGGACTCTAGTGGAATACAATGAATAATGCATGAAAGTGAACTGAATTGAATTGGCAGTAACTTTACATCATCAATAAATCATTCACCAGTGACACTGGAATTACAGGAGAAAAAAGTTTCCCCTTGAGTTCTCATAATTATGATTGATGCACAGTTACTTGGATTAACTAGACAGGTTTATTTATGAGAAGTGACACCAATGACTTGTCAAATAAAGCAATAATCTCAGAGGAAGAACTGGCTATACTGTGTGTTCTGTTCAACTCCATTTCCCTCTTATCAGTGCAGGGAAACAATTGCACTTATGGTTGTGGTTCCTTCCACTTCCTCATCGTGGTTCCTGTATTTTTTCTGATTTGTGCTGATAACCTCAATCTCACAGTTTCACTGTCATGACATGACATGAATGAAGTTGATATCTCTTGTTTTCACTAAATTAAACTCAAAAAAGAACCATTTTTTCCTTCTGCTGTTATTGTTAATCTGAGAAAATGATAAATCAATGAGGGTGTTTTTCCACTCTGACTGTCCAACAGCTATGACTGTGCTTTCAGCTGTCAACACAATTATTCACTTTGGAGTCATCAGTGACTTCTTCTTCTTTTTTTCTTAACATAATCTACTTTATTCAATCTACACATGGAACATTCTTAAAAATACAAACCCTTTTTTATTTCACGGATATAATCGTTGCTTTATAAGGTGAAGCGGCTATTTGACTGATAACAGAAAACATCTGTTGAGATATTGGTTCTGTCTTATCAATAGTTTTATGATAAGGCAATAAAACTGCATAAATGGATGGGATGATCTGGGTGACCTTGGACGCTGTGGTATCAACGAAACTGCATCATCTTTTCCAGGAAAAAGTGATATTTTTACCCTTGTTTATTTCCTGCCAGTTATGAATAACACGTGTTCTGCACTCATTCCACAATCTTACATCCCATGACCAAGTTACACGGGATGGGATGTAAATCCTTAAAATGAAATGATCTGATTATTTGTTACCGATGTAGAAGATGTAGGTTGCCGTCGCGAAGGCCATCAAATAGATGCCAGAGGCGAATGACACCATGCCAATGAGGATCAATGCTTCGTCGCTGACCCATCGACGGAACAAAATGACGCCGAGGAAACTGGTGAGGAAAATCATACAGCCCGCCGCATTCCCATAACCCACCTGTAACGGCATAAAAAAAGACAAGAAAAGGGTGAAATGATGCAAGGAGAGGTGGAAAACAGAAGACAGCAGGCAGAGGGAGAAATGAAAGAAAATGTTAAACAAAGTTGAAAACAATTCATTAAAAACAAAAAATCAAGTATCGATTCTCTCTTTAAATGATCAAAACCATAAAAAGACCATCTCAATACACAAATAAAAGAACATTCAAAGATTACTTGTGTTGCACTCCAGCTGAGCGGTGCTTTCAGCACGAAGGAGCCCAGCATTGCTATAGCTCCACCCACGGCGAAGTCATACAGGAACGCGGCCACAAACAGCAGGACTATGTTCACCACGTTAATGCCAACAGCAGCCTCCACCGCAGGAGAGTTAGGGGAGGTGTGAGGGAGGAGGTGGTACTTCTCCTCTGGTTCCCCACTGCTTACATGTTTCACCTGTCATTGAGATTGGCATACACATTATTATTCTCTGTACTATAGTAGTTTCTAGTAATACAGTAGAAGTATAACTCAGTATCACACTACAATAGGTATCCTTTTGCTTTTAAAACAAACTACCATTAAGCTTTCTTTGTTAAAAATGAGGACTCTCTGTGTAATGTGACACTGACCTGGAGCAGGACGATGGCAAGTATGAGGCAGAGCAGGTGCAGCAGAGTGCTCACGATGAGTAGAATGGTTCCATGTCCCAGACTGGAGGTGTACAACTGGAACAGGTGACCAGACACCAGGCTGCCCACCAGACCTGCCAGCCCATACAGCAGCTCCACCCTCATCATCACCTGCATGGAACATCAGCACCTGTTACGTCTTCAAAAAGTACACCTAATGTATGGACTCATGGTACATTTCAGGAAATCAGGTTTGACATCTAAAATCAAATCTAGCGCACAAATAGGTGTTTGATGCACAGTATGCAAATATATATACATTTTTGTCCATTAATCAGGTTTAGTTAGACAGCTACATTAACATTTGTACATGGGGCCCATCTGAGATATTAATGAAGTGAAACATGGGGGAAAGAATTGTCTGCTGATTCAATATTGCCTCACTTATTTTTTAACGTTTATCTGATAAGGTACACAAAAATGTACTCCTCATACAGTTGACATGGATATGAAATTGAGCTATGAACACCAAATTCATGTTTCTAACCAGGCTTTAAAAATATTTACTCTGTCTGCTAAATTTTGAAAATTTTGATATAAAAGTCATAGGAGATTGACTCACTTTTGAAGCCAACTAGTGGTCATTCAAAGAACTGCAGTTTTTTGTTTGTTTTTTTTTTTGTTTGGTTTTTCAGATTTCCACAACTCAACCTGGAAAATTGAATTTTGCCGCTTGGTTTGTTACCATCTTTAAAAATGCTCAATTTTAGCCTCCATCTCTTTACAGCCCCACTTCCAGAAAATGTTGCTCTGCTCTTATCGATCAGTTGATAAGTCAACAATGATGAAGCATCAGGCTCCATGTGGTGGACTACTGATTGGAATATATTTGGCATATATCAAGCACATGTATAACGTGCCTGTTCAGCATGTTTGTTGTTCTCAAAGAATATTTAAAGCATATGTGATATGCAATATTCCTTTGAACATTAGAGATACTATAGGCAAGTGAGCTTTGCTGCAATTGTAGACTTGTCTTCGAAGTTTGCATTGGACATATAAATATAGCCAACTGTCTGAGTTTCTCATCATCTATTTCCCACATCAGCAAAACCATATTCACTCCTATCCTGAATTGTTTTATCTCACACTAGAAACTTGTCCTCTAAGGCTTCCTTCAGACGAGCCAAAAATGAATACTTGTGAGTTTCTAATCTTCTACTCTTGTGAGCCATATTCTGTATCCCTAAGTGTGTATTTTCCAACAGACAGATTAACTTATCTTCTTGAAGGAAGTCAAACAATATTTTGTATGCATTTGTTCTTCTCGTAATCTAAAGTGATAAAAAAAATTATCTCTATCTTTTTCACTTTTAAAATGAAACTTCTCAATTATCTATTGCGACCAATATTATCCCCAGCTAAAACAGTACATTTTAGTATTTCTTTTTGTTCATGCAAGGTTGATATTTTTGTAATGTGTACTGCTAATTTTTAATACCTTGGTAGCCGCTCATTAAAATTCAATAAAGAAAAAAACAACTTCCTCTCCCTACCAACTCCCAACGGTTTACCTTCTGGGTTGAAGCTAATGTGGAAGTAAGAAAAGTTGCAGTTCCTCGACTGACCACCGGGGGCGGGCTCTAAAACTGAGTCAATCTCCACTGACCCATATGTATCTCAGTCATGTCTGATGTTCCCACTGAAATATGTGAAATGGGAGTTCGTATTGTGAAGTGGGTCTAACACAAGAGAGCAAGTCAGGCAATGTGGGGTTGCTAGGGTTCTGCTAGTCCTGGAGTAAAACTAATTTTGTTTTGGTTGCGACACATGTACACTTGTGGAGTGAACATCTGGTCAAGTTGCTCAAGTATATCTCAAATCTTACACACCGTTCATTTACACACAGAAAAGGCAATATCAACCTCAAAAACATTGTCTTACTTTGCTTAATTTGAACCTAGTTTGTTCTCAATAGGATTTTTGTTTGGACAAAGACTAAACAAAAGTTGATCTGTTGAAATATATCACTAATTTTGAAATCAAGTACTTTATCTATGTGCTATTGACCAAATATTTTAATATTTGTATATTAAACTTATTTTACACATTGATATTTATCTTTGCATTTGTCCTCCACGCTTGACCAGGTTTTCAGGACTTTAATGTTTGCATAGCAGAATTTAAAAGCAAAGCAGAAACACCGACCTTGGAGCGGTCACCGGGCGACGAGCCGAGCGACACCAGGGTCATCACGCCGGACCAGAAGGCGCCGTACCCGCCGCTGAGCCCGAACAGAACCCCCGCCCCGAACATGAACTTAAGCGGGAGGCTGAAAACGACCACCAGGAGCAGGACGAGTCTGGACAGCAGGTACCCGCTCAGGGACACCACGATGGGGGTTTTCCTCCAGCCCCGGTCGCTCAGTCTGGCCAGGAGCAGCGAGGGTATGATGGGAGTCAGTCGGATGATGAGGTTGTAGGTCATGAAGAAGTCCGTCATGGCTTTCTGCTGGCTCTCCTCTCTGGACCGACCCGGGTCGGTGGCGTTGGCACAGCGGTCCCTCACCACCATCTGCAGCGCAGTGTCGAAGAAGGTGCTGCCCAGCTGCTCCACCACGATGACCGGCTCCACCTGCCGGAGCACCGCCATGGCGGCTTGGCACAAGCCCGGCAACACCATGGTTTTAGTTTCCCTAGGCAGCGACGTGAAGACAAGAGGAATGAGTTTGCATCTGTAAATATAGTCTGTGAACTAGTAATAAATGGGCGGGGAGGGACGACTAACACGCACTTCCTCGTAGTCGGCGAGCTGGTGGCGTGGACAGTGTTTTGGTTTTTAGGGAAGTGGCTCCTTCCTTCTCTCCGTGGTGCATACTCGCATATCTGCGAGGCAAATACTTGACTTCCTGTCGAGAAAACCACCCTCATTATTTTCATGTTGTATGGCAACATGATACCTTAAAGATACCTTAAACTTTTTTTATTTATTTCATAGATTTTATTCCTAATTGGTATACATGTATATATATGTATGTACATATATATATATATATATATATATATAGACACACACCAGAAACATGAGGACTTTTTTGTAACCTCAAGTGATATCAACTATACTTTATGTTTTGATTTTTGGCCACAAATTTTTCAGTTGTTATAAGTGTTTGGGGAGTTGTTGACAGTGCTGTCAAACCCACTCATACTACAAGGTACTTTTTCAACTGTATCCTGACCACTGATAAATACTTCACCAAAACCACTAACCTGCACTTGAACATCTGCACCAGTTAGAAGATGAGAACTTGTGCATTTCAGAGTGAAACACTAGAGTAAAATGACTGCAATGTTTTTTGATATATATAAAAAAAAAAAAAAAAACTTTCAGTATTTATGATAAATTCTCATGGCAGGACAAAGTGAAAGGAGGCATTGCACGTGACTCAGGAACCGTTGAATGAAAACATCAGCAGGCATACACAACTCTGAAACCAGCCGTACTTGCTCAGCCTTCTAATCGTGACATCAGATACTTTCAGTTTTAACTCGCTCAGCTATGCGTGGAGGGTCTAACATGTAACTTTTGATGTTTTTGTCCTGTTTCTCTGATATTTTTAGTCTAAATGTCTTGAACTGTGAAGAATCTTAACCACTGGAGAACACTGATCACAAAATTGCTCAAAAACTGTTTCATAACCCTTTCCAGACTTATGTGCAGCAACAATGGCTCCTCTAATACCATTGTTTATGTCTCTTCCTCTTGGAATTGCGTAACACACACCTGAACAAAAAAAAAAAAAAAAAAAAAAAACAGCAGCAAAGTAAAAAAAAGTGATATGCTGTGTGGTGGGTTACATTGATTATTAAAAGAGACTACTAACATTTGTACATGATTTTAATAATTCATAACGATACAGGTATGAATAACAATACAAAACCAGCACTTATAATTGTTGCTTTAAAAATAGAAAGAAATGAACCACTCAGATACCCAAAATGGACAGGTTTTGCTTTTAATGAGAAAATATTAATAATATGTATTGCAGGAGCATAACTGTGAGCCTTACATGTGCGATAAAATAACAAAGCGGAATATGAGCATACAAGTGGTTAACATAGGAACAGAAGTTATATCATATACTTTATGTGATCAGATTGCTTCAACACACACAGCCCGTGTGAGTCCCACAGTGAAGCTTTGAAGCCTCTGCAGGGTGAAAAAAGCCATCAGCATTTAAAATGATAAATACAATCGTCTTTGCACCATGAATTCAAGCATCAAAAGCATAATATTAATAATAATAATGATAAATCACAAACTGCAGCAATTCCTGTGTGTGTGCGTGATGTCATTGTTACTATTTGGAAAAGGTTATAAAATTCATGAATCACGGCTTCTTTGTGTCCTTTGAAGTGTGACTGAGGGAAAGATGATCTAAAATGTGCTGCGACAACCACCGTAACATAGTGAGTCATAAATAAGTCTGCTGATGTTTTGGAAAATGCAAAGATAAGTACAGCAAACGCTACTTAAAACTGTGTGGCAGCAAAAATCATGTCCTTAAAGTCCAGAGGGAAACCTGGCTGTCTTCCCATTTTGCTTTTCGATCAGTCCTCTGCTGTACTGTTGCACCACATAAACATCTCGCTTGTCTGAAAAGGAATGCTTCCCCTTTAAATGACTAAAATAATTACATGTAGGTTTTAATAGCGAATACATCAAAGATGCTTGAGTTCTTGATTTTCGCTTTTGATGGTGTTAGTGGCACTTCGCTTTTTTCAAAGAATGGTTTACCACACAGTCAAGTCAGAAAATGTGTCAAGAGCAGCTGGTCTTGGACTCATCTGATACAGTTAAGGGTTAGTAGTATGTGTCCTGCAGTTCTCTATGTTTTGTGCAAACTTAGTTTTAGTCAGTGGGTTTTGTGAGGGCAAAGGTTAGCGCCTTGCTGAAGGACACTTAGACACGACCCGCCACCAGAATGCGCTGATCAACGTTGCAACCTTTGGTTTACAGGGGATCAATTTCTCTCTGTGCTCCAAATGTTTAGAGAAAATAATTTCAACGCCATTGATGCACAACTGAACAAAGAGAACAGACATTGAGCTACTTTTCCTCTAAAGTGGTTCAGAAATAGTTTCCAGAGCCATTTGGACACATTTCTACTTCTGATCTCAGTCAAAAACATTCCTCTAGGCCCCAGAGATGAACATCTTCTTGTTCTCTACACCACAGCATCATCACAATCTGTGAGGCTGGCGTCACAACGTTTTCAAGAGGTCTTTTTTTGTTTTGTTTTGTTTTTTGCTTTTTTAAACAATCATCATCCGGCAAAATTATAACTTACAATACACAGCATAAAAAACTGACGTACAAGATGTGCAGGAATCAGTTGAGCCTTGCTGGAGCTTCCTAATAAGCGATAGTAAGTTCCTGCTGTTGTGTGCTTGATTTAGGTAAGGAAAGGAGTGTGAAGTAAGTCCATGCACACCATCACTATTTCTTAAATAGACTTAAGAGCTTAGGCTAACTGGTTTCTCTAAACAACAACATTCTGATTTGGTATAACAATTTTTTATAAAAACTTTTTTCAGTACTTTTCATCAAAGTTTATCCTCAACTTGCAAAGTATAGTTGATACACGGCATGTGTTCATACATCAAATACACAGTCCTACATCAGTATAATACATAAAACAGCTGCTTACATCAGAAAGCACAGGTCCATAAAGCCACGTAGCCAACAAAAGTCAAAGAAGTGATTTTCAGAGTATAAAACCCCTGATCCAGCCCTTTAATTAATACACACACAGGCTTAGTTTTTGTCTTTCTCAAATATTTCCTTCAAAAAGTCACTGAAGAATAGTGATTATAGACAAACTTGCTATCTAATGTGGTTGCTTATTTTGTCTAAGGTCTACTGAAATTGTATTCATACATGATAGAATAGGAAAAAAAGAAAAAGAAATTTCACAAAGATGACTACTCGAGGTCTAAGGCAGGGTTTTGCAGATTTCCTTGTGAGCGTTTATCCACTGAAGGAAGATGAGTGTCGAGCACTTCAGATTTATGACAGATGCTTGAAAACAATGCAAAGGCTCACACCAACATGCGATCCTTGTGTTATATCTGCAGTGTCGTGTACTACGGCACAAAAGACGCACAACGGGCTCTGAGAGTCATGCTTCGTGGTGCCTTTGGTTTAGTTCATCAAAAACGTTTGCGGTGGTTCTGCAGCATCATCAAAGCTCAAAATGTTCCAAAAATCTCAGAAATGGTGAGTATGTTAGTGTATGTTTCCTTCACAACTTTCATTCTGAGAGATTTTTCTATTTTAAACCCACCTCACACACACCTGCTTTTATGTTGCGTCTTCCTGTTTGTGCACAAACATTTTCATCATGCAGTCAAAACCTGCATGAAGTCTATCTTTCCAGAATAAAACTGTGGATCGAAGAGCAACTCAATAAAGTCATTCAGCGTTTTTCCATCTATTAGAAGCATCTTATGTTTAACTCTTGGACATCGTTCTCAAACCACCACAAAAAACTTCCAAAGTGTCTCTCCAATCACTGACTCGTGTCTCCAAATGCCGCTCAATACTTCAAAAATCTCTCACATGCTGAGTCACTTGACATACTGTTACACCTTCAATTCTCAGGTCCCAAAACACTATCTTGATGCTTCTCATCGATGAACCTCACATAAGCATCTGGATACTGTTAGTAAAATAAATACTGTTAAATTCTCTGTCCCGTTTCCTCTTGTTTTCATTTTTTTCTTCAGCCTCTTCATCCTCCTCTTTCTTCTGCTTTCCACTCAGCCACTAACAGCTCCCACTCTGTGGGAGCTGTTCACTCCTCCTCTTCCTCCTCCTCCTCTTCTTCTTCTTCTCCCGCTCCCTCCTCATTGGCATAGATACCGGCCTCCCACTTCAGTGCCATGTTGCTTTTCCTCCTGGTCACTCGAGTGGCCTCCAGAACCTGACAAATATAAGAGATCCAATCAAATTCAAGTTCAGTCCAAGCAACATGACGGGTCCAAAATACATGCGTTTCCCCACTTGAGGGATGTAGGAGTAATAAAAACCACAGAGCCTCTGATATTACATGCAGTGTGTGTTAAACACTGAGGGAGCGCTTTGTTAAAACACCCTACAGTAAACCTTTTACTTCAAATCACTTTAAATGACCCCTGTCCAATAAACTAGCACAATAAAGCGCACCTACAGTATTCAACAATAATAACACACCATTCTGCTCCATATCAGGGAAAGTTTCATGCTTAAACACTGACTTTAATGTTTCCAGTCACCTTTCCTCTCACACATTCATGCCAAGACAAACATGAACGCGCGCACACACACACACACACACACACACA
>JAOWBL010000004.1:11658551-11677289 GCA_028564865.1 Zenarchopterus dispar
CCAGTCACCTTTCCTCTCACACATTCATGCCAAGACAAACATGAACGCGCGCACACACACACACACACACACACACATACACTACAGACACATGGCCAAGACAAACACACACTTTACAAGCTTATTGCCACATTTTCACAATGAGTGGCTTCTTTATGGTCAGTCCAAGGTAACTTCAGGGTAGGATGTGGGTGCAATGGATTTTGAGCAGAGATGTGATATTATGTGGCAGCAGTTTTTTTTTTCAAAGATAAGGTCATTTGTATTATTCTTGATCAAACAGTGATGAGAATGTTCACCACATTCATAAAGATATAAAGTCTTTGGTGACGTATTATCAAATATTGTTGCCACAAAAATCTGAGCTTTTCATTCTAATAAAACATCAGGATGACGTTTTATTAGGACCACAGTGTTAGAAGTCTGTATTTTAACTATAAATAAGTGTTCCAAACTGAACATGACTACATCAGGTAAAAAGATAGCAAATGTTTATGGTAAGGTCAAACGTCACACTTAATGCATGAACAAGCACATGCACAACCATCACAACAAAACAAAACAAAGCAGTGACACAACAAGCAGACCTGGGATCAGAAAACAAACATGTTTACGATTCCTTGACAGAAATTGTTCAGTCCTGGATTTAGACAGGACATTTGAACAAAAATAATACATTCCCATCTATATTTTCAACACTGATTTCAATCCTGGAGGACTGACTGACCACATAAATGAAGAAATGTGGTAAATATCGGAAAAGAAACAAGAATTGAAATTATTCACTCCGACTCATCTTTAATAGAGCACTTTCACTTTCTCTGATGTTCCAGACATCAAAATGAAAGAATAAATATTTCCTTCAATGAGCTGAGTCATACTCAGAAACAGAATGAAATGACTTTATATCACATAATTTAATTCTAGGAAGCATCTGATTGGCCCCTCATTTATCAATATTTTGCAGATATTTTACAAGAATCCTAATGATATATTTTGGGCTTATTTGCAATCAGTGACTACAATCAGGTTAATCTGTGATTACATGAAGAGAAGGAAGATGATTTAACGAAGTATACTGATACACTACGTTCTAGTGTCAAGGAGAAGTAATGCTGTTTTCCAGAGAAATCGTCCAAATACTGACAGGATTTCTGTTTATTTTATGAATAAAACTATTCATGGAATCATTCCAACAAGCATCCTTTTATTCATTTTAATGTTTAAAACTACTGCATAATGCAGTACTGTGGTAAATATAATATATTTCCCGCTGAAGGGACTAGGAGTATATCCTAACCTAATATAGTTGTCCAAATATAAACAGGAATGTATCCCTTTTTCTCAGATTGTTCTGTAGTCTGACCCAGGTCTGTGGTTAAAGGCCTTTAAGGGAGTGACAAGGTTTCGGGGTGTAACAGGTACCTCAGTGGTTACCTCGCTAGCCAGCAACAAATGGGCATACTGACCGACCAGTAAGAGAGAAGCAACAGTACACCAAGTCAACATATGATGTCATCATGAATAAACAATAACAAAAGCAGCTTCTAACAACCCAACAGAAGAAGAATGTCATAAAATCTGCCAAAAAGCTCAAAAACAGAGGACAGGCTTGTGACACTTTTACATTTGCCTCTAAGTGTATTTTTTTGTTGTACATCAATACTAAATAGAGTACCTCCTGCTCATGAGGAATTGAATTAAAAATAAGCTTGTATCATTTCTACTAAAGCAACTCTTTTCTAAAATGTTAGCAAGTTTGTGTCAAATTGTTTTTAGTTTACCAAATTCAATTCAAAACTTTTCAGAAGACACTGTATATTGAAAAATGACTGAAAACAGAAAGCCCCTATCCTCAATACTTTCTATTTCACTTCCTGCTTCAGGCAGGGAGTTTCCACTGTGGTATTGTACAGTATTAGCTCATACCAGCAGATTGTGGATGACGCCACAATACTGGCATTATCAGCCACATCAGTGAAACAAACCCTGGATGTTTTATGAGCTCTGGCAGTCTCTGAAAGTATCCCTCACTGAGATAGTTCCTGAAAATAATCAATATTCTGATAAGATTTCAATGTCAGGTTTATTCATCCAGGATGGCAAACAAACTGTTATTTATATTACAGTACTTAATTCATATGTAAACTATATACCTCTCTAAAAATCTATTTTTGTAGTTTTTTGGTGATACATATATATAAATGTATAGTTTTGAAGCTACACATACAGTAATAAACATACAGTGTCTGTTTATTAGTTCTCCCCAGGTTGAAATACTTACACTGTTGTCCTCCATTTTCTCCCTCCTCTTCACCTTGTGTGTTTCATAATCTTCCATAAGTGTCTGCATGAAGTTTTTGGGTCGTGATCCTCCAGAGTCCTCACTACCAGCATCAGACAGGGCTCCTTCAGAGGGTGAGGGTGAAACAGGCGGCGCGGGGCGAACTTTCTCGATCTTTCCTAAAAACCACAAACAAATACCTCAATTGTTTTACTGAAGTTCTTTTGATCCACTTCGGTGTTGGATCATACTTGTGGTGGTCCGGAAGCAGGGGTTAGATGGGGTTAGGGTACATCTGCATCTTAGGACAGAAGGGACTTTAGAAGTGGAAAAAATGGCTTCATTTTTCCTGTCTTTTATTGACATTTATGTTCTTGTGTTCCTGCTTCTTGTTTCTTGCTGTGGAATAGTTAACTACATTTGCATGGTCAGCTGTTTCCTCTAGACTGGGAGAACACATGTTAAGATCATTATGTTAATACAGAAAGTCTCTCACTCTTTACGCTAAACAAAGAGAGACAGAACGTCTTGCACAGAAAGTAATTATGGCTGTTTGAAAAGTTTTTTGGTGAGTGCTTTAAAAAATATTTAAGGGTCTGAAAAAGGTCTTAAAATGGTTAAACCTTGTGGATGACCGTGAGTGGCTTGCCAAATATATTAATGTACCTTTGTGACATGCCCAAGCATTACTATTGAGTGGGTAACCCTGGTATGAGTCTTACATGCAGAAGGTACATTTGAATAGAGCAGAGCTACAGCCGCTATTCTGACAGGCACATAAGACAGAGGAAACATGTTTGCAGATATATGTATGTGTTTAGCAGTGTTAGCTAACCTGGTGCTGTCTTTGCTGTCAGTGTGAGTCTAGTTGGCAGGCTGTTGCTCTTCATCTTATCAGCTGGGGTGATGGTGGTCTGCCGCATTCCTGTCCTAATAGGACCTTGAGTGTTCATGCTCCGGACCACAATAGAAGGCTGCGCCTCTCTCTGCTTCTTCAGCTCTTCCTCTCTCTGCTGCGCTGCTCGGATCTCCTCCTCTATCATGGACAGAGTTCGCTGCTTCTTAGAGCGCAGGCGGAAAGGGCCGCTGCTTGCCTCAACTTCAGGGCCTCGTGTCGCTGCTGCTGTGCTACGCAATTCTGCCGCTTCTGAGTATTTACTGAAGTAGCTGAACTCTGGTTTCTCCGGACTTGGAGGAGAAGGGGGACGGTAGGCTGGGGTTGGTCGGGTGACGGGAACTTCTGCAGCAGGAGCAGGATTTGGAGATGGAGCTGAAGAGGCGAGTGCTCTTGTGTAAGAGGACTGTATTTTGATCCTGGGGCCTCCGTTTTTGGGCCTCTGTGGCGGCGACACAGGCTGAGAACCTGGAGGAGAAGGTGCCTGGAGCTGTGGTGGTTGGACTGGACTGGAGGACTCTTGCTGAGGCTGGGACTGTTGTGGCTCTGATGAATCCTCTTGGGAAACTTTTACCAGTGGCTGTGTGTCTGGTTGTGGGGATGGGTTGGATGGTGCAGGACTGGAAGACACAGGGGACTGGTAACTGAGCGTTCCACCAGAAGTCACAGGTGAGGAAGAAACTGGCATTGGGCTACTTGTAGAAGCAGAGGAAGGTGACACAGGGGCACTGATTTGTGAAGAATTCAAGTCAGATGGTTGCCACTCCTCACCATTCTGAGCCGCAAGGGCACTCTGGATGGCATTTTGAACCAGCACCCCAGCATGATACTCCAGCTCATCTTCTGTTGGACTACCATTGGTCAGCCCGTAGACCGGGGTGGTAGGCTGGGGGGTAGGTGGTGACACTGGGGTAAGTGGCAATGGGGTTGGAGGTAAGGAAGCCCCACTGTCAGAAACATTATCCAAGCTAAAGAGAGTAGTGTCCTGAGACCGGACAGATAACTCATCTAACCCTGAGTCTGACTCCTCTGGGTGAAAAGATGGATGAAAGGGACCTTTTCCATCATCATCCTCTGGTAAGATTGTCATTACTGCTCGAGCACATGTGAAGTCCCCTGCAGTTCCTTCATCCAACCAGGTCACATGAGTTTCTCCAGTCTCTGTGACAATGTCTCTGTTTCCTGGGCTGCCCCTTGTCACAGATTTTGAATAAGGTTTGGCAGAATACAACTGAGGAGTTACATCCTTTCTGGTAGCCTCCCCCTGCAGAAACTGCTTCCTGGCAGATGAGAAATTGATCTGCTCCTCCACAATGTCCTCTTTCCTGGTTAGCTCTGGATCAAAGGTTACCATTGTGGGAGGACCCGATACCTGGGGCTGCAAACAAAGATTAGAGCAGAGAAAACAAAGCAGAAAATTAGATGGAAGACATACTTTTTCTTTTTCAAAGAACATGCTCCAGTGCATCATAAAATCTATGCTGTTTGAAACAGATGCCTGTGTTTTTGTGCAATACCTGTGTGTATGTGTAGGAATGATGTTGTTTCTGCTGTTTTCTCTCCTGGTATTTTTTGAGAGACTCGAGCTGCTCTGCTTCCAGCTGTTCTTCCAGAGGAACCTTCAAAGAATCAAACAACCAAATACCAAATCAATCAATCTGTCAGGAAGTCACCAGAGTTCAAATACAAAAACAAAGACAAAGAATGAGAGGCTACCTCTTTAGGAGGATTCCACCAGCGCTGTGCAATCCCAGGATTTTTCCTAACCGCCTGGTCTCTGATCAGCTCCTGGCGTTCACGCTCCAATTCCTGAACCTGACAGGGAAATCGACCAGGAGAAGAAGAATATAAATGTGCACAAAGAGCACTTCCATAAAACTACCAACAATATTTTATTTTTTTGCAGTACTTTATAGTTGAAAGAGAGGAAACTTTGCTATGTTCAGATTGCAGCGCAAATGCAATTTTAGGCATATCCAGTCACAATTTTTTTTTTTTTTTTAACATCATATATTGCAATTGATCACGTCTGATCGGTGTGTCTTTGCTGATCTTCCCTAATTTAATTCGTTACTATGGTTGCTATGTATACATGAACTACATGAACTGATGTAAAAAAAATCTAACTGGAGGATGGAGAACTGGCTTTGACATCTCTACTCTGGTAAATGTAGTTGTTTTGTGTCACATTGAAAATCACATAAAGAAATGTTTGAAATTTCAGACTGATCACATTGAGACACAAATATGAAAATCCAACTTGAATCATGTTCAAAACCACTTTTCATAGGATCTAGGCCTACAAAAAAATCTTCTTTATGGTGGCAGCCTGAACAAAGGCAAAGTATCATGAGACTTGGTGATGTTCTGAATAATACAATAAATGGTATCACTTAAATAAGCCTTTATCATCTCAAACAAGTTGTGTTGTTATTTAGCCAGATAGGTAGCACTGTTCTTACTCATACAGAATTTTCTTCAAAGAATTCTGAACTAGTTTTCAGTGGCAATCGCTGTTTCCTTATATGTCAAGAAACTGTGGTCGTAAAGGAGATTTTGGGCATTGTCGTCACATCATGTGTTCATGTTGTTTAAGGTCACTATCTGCTTTCAGTTTCAAAATGTCTTCCTTTCAAGTTGGATTCTTTGTTATATGGCAATTATTTTATAAATTGTGGCAATATTCACGTAGATCAAATAAATGCAAGAAAGGAACACAACATTGTACATAAACAATATTTATAATTCTACAACTCACTCTAAAACTAAGTCACTACATAACTTCTATACATAATGTACAGTAATACTGACACAACTTATCTGATAGTGATAGTATTTCTGATTTTCTTCCCATTGTTTAACTTGGTGGGCAATAAATAAGGCAGAGCTACTATAAATAAATCAGTTTGTCTTAATTTACATTATGCATATGTAATAGGACAATGATACTCTGTAGTTGATACTCTGTAGTTGCAGAGTTAAAAGCCTTTTTCAGAACGTAAAGAACAAAAGATAAATCAATAACAAATGGCTGTATCTCTGAATAGAAGATCTGTTATATCTGATACATCATCAAACAGCCTTTTACCTCCTCTGAGGGCCGTCTCCGCGTCACTCTGACCTGCTGCTCCTCTCCAGGGGTGAAAAGTTTAGCTGGACGTTTCTCCTCCTGAAATGGTCGCAGCTCAAACTTTGGCCTGCTGCACTCCGACTCTTCTTCATGTCCATGTCCGTTGGTTCGGACAGCAGACTCCTCATGGTGGACAAAGGTGCTTTGTCCTTTTCCCTCTACAACAATCACCTGGCGATTGACAGGTGAGGAGGCAGACACAGAGATAGAAGGAGAGGTTCCATCGATGCTGATTGCCCTGATGTGCTCTGATGGGGAGGCGTTTCCGTTGGTGGGTGTTTCTGAGGCTGCGTCTAGCACCTGGTCTAGGTAGCAGATCTCCTGTGAACACAGGAGGTTTTGAAATTGCTGGAGTGTTTACAGTTTAATTTAGAAAACATATTAACCACAGATATGTTTTAAATGTTTTTCAATTTGGAATGTATTCAAATAAATCTATGACACTTTCAAATCTGTATAAGCCACACAGGTCAAAGTCAGTTTTTGTGGTCTCTGTAGACGAGAGAGAATCAACATACCTGTACCACCTCACTGTCAGGAGTCTCTGTTTTTGCACTAGCACTTTGGGCGCAGTTACTGGGGCTGCTAAGGCAGCCATGTTGGATCTGCTGGCTCTCCAGTTCCATGTCTGCAGGACTGTCAGAGATAAAGCTGACTGAATCCTGAAAACTCACGCTCTTCTGGGCTCGCTCCCTTGGTGTTGTTTCACTGACATCCTCGGCTGCCCACCATGGCTTCTGTGTCAACAAACAAACAGCTTGTGTTTTAGACTCTGATAATATCTGCAGAAACAACAATTTAGTTTCAAAATGGGAGACATTTATTTACCAAATTAACTTCAGACTTATTTTCCTACCCTCTCTGAGACACAACACACACACACCTCACACTGACTAAAGATCTGCCAGTCTGCACTGCAGCACTGCAGAGTGGGCTGCCTGGTTTTCACCACCAGAGGGCACCAAATCACACACTGATGCTCTAACCCTCTAAAAACTAACTTTTATACAATTTATGTAACTTGGTTCAGTGACTTTCATTGTTACGAGATTAAAAATAATTCATATACAGAAACTTGTTCTCACAAATTTTTATTGGTGTAGCTGAAAAACAGCACTACTGGTGATTGTGATAACAGATAATATTTACATTTTAGTGTTCTTACAAAAAGTTAAGAAATTGGGAGAACATTTTAAGTTTTTGCAGCTGTGGGTGGCATTGAAAAACAGTTATATTCAGATGCACTCTAAGTACCCGTAAAGTGTTGATCTAATCTTTTGTTGAGAAGAGAATATGCTCAGTTAAACACATTCTTTTCCTGTCTCGCCTCAAGCTCATCTTTACATGGGAAGTTCCACTGAAATATTTTGGATGAAGTGTCTGGCTCAGGACCAGAGTAGTTGTTATGAAAAGAACTAACGTGACTGCCAAACCCCAAGTTTCCCCTCTGACTGGGTAACAGGGACCAGTTGGACTTGTTTAACTTCTGATCTAAACAGAAAAATAAATGGCCAAAATATGGTGAAACGCGTCTCTGAATGTGTTTTCAGACATAATCAAACCTTTAACATGCTTTGTGAACAAACACATACATTTATATCATAAAATGCACAATTATCCATTGCCATGATATTAACAAATTAACCATACTTGTAACTTACATCAGGCTTTTACTATCAATCCACAAACACTGTCGTGCAGGAATAAAACAGATGAGTTTCTGGTTGAAAAAACTGTCCATTCCACACATTCCACACACAATGTTAGTGAATGGATTCGTTTAAACACTTCTCTCTTTATGACCTGTCTCATTGTCTGCATGTATCTCACTCACAAATACCCTATTGGTTTCTCTCTTTAGGGCCTTGTAGCCATTACATCTCTTCCTTCAGGATGTGTGTGTTTCCAAGAGGAGTAGTTGACCCGTCTTTGTATGTGTCATGCTATAATGAAGGTCACTTTAATAAACTGGTTCACTAATCCAATTAAAATACACACAGCTATAAAGATTAAGTTTTTGCTTTTTAATGTTTTAATCAGGTTCATTCCTCGACTTTCATTTTGTAATATTTATGGAAATTTCACTGCCACTTTTCATGTCTTTTCCTTCCTCTCTTGTTTCCTTCCTCCTGTCTTAAGTTGTTCAGATGCAGAAACAGTGGTCAGTGGAGTCACATGGAGATTTCTAACTGTGTGCCTGTTCAAAAAGCCTTCTTGTCTTTTTCATAATGAAACAATATTCTCTACATTTTAGTGCCATCTCCTCCCCCCTCTGAGAAAGAAATATGTTTTGAGGGCATTCTGGTGAGCCATCTGGGTCAGTAACATGCAAGTTCTTTATTTTATGCTTTCTCCTAAGGTTACTGTAGCGACTTCAAGAAACAAACGATTCGCTGAGCGACTGAGATTGGGCCTGATTGTCTGACGCACTCACCAAAAAACTTCACTAAGATTTAATAAGTTGAATTTCTATTTTTGAAAGAGGTAAGTTGATCAATTTATAATAAAGTGCTCAAACTCAAGTAATCATCGTGATCAAAGAAAATAGGGGTCAACAAAAACTACGGCAACCCAGGTCTTTCACCACAATGAGAGTGAACAGGTGACTAAATTAACTAATATCCCCACCCATAAGCATGTGACCCGCTAATCCCATCCTCAATGTGACTACATAAATAACATAACCAAAAATAAAACAACAATATCCATTCACCTTAATAGAAAAATACCTACTGATGCATTCATGGCTCCTACGCTTACATATGCTGTATACAAATTCAAAGCATGTTTTGAGGAGTGCCACTTGATGTACAGTTGAAGTCTTTCCTGTAATAATCCTTCTAAAAGCTGAGTTTGAAATCGTTAAAGTTTCTCTGGTTGTTGTTCTGCCCCAGGAAGATTTGATCATAAACCGCTGGACTAGAGCACAGAAGTGATGAAAGTCGTTTCACATACTCTGGTAGAGAACACCAGTGTTTGTCAGGATTAAATGAAAAACACAGTGTATGAAGCAATAGATCCTGTCATAGCAATACCTGATCATTTGCGGTTGCATTTGCTTAACTTTTTAGGACCTAGCAAGGATCAGAAATGTCTTTATTTTGGACTGTGTCACTTTTTTAGAATTGCTATCTTTTTCGCATGAGGCATTAGTTAATTATCTTGTGGATCCCAATTAAAATCAGTTCAATTCAAAAATACTTCATTAATCCCCTTAGGGAAATTAATTATTAAATGAAAGCCACTTTGCAAACTTTAAATCTTCTTAAGTCACAAAGAACTGCTATGCCAATGACATGTTTGTGTACTGCTGTGATGCTACTGTTTGCGTTGCTGGTTCTGTGTATGTAAATATGACCTGTTCAAACTCAAGTGAGCTGCGACTGCCCACGTCATCATCAGTCAAATAGACAACCATCTAGTCGGGGTAAAAGCCTAAGGGACTGCTACATCTTCACTTGATCAATACAGGGGTAACACAAAATTTGGATTTTTTTTATTATATTATACTTAAATATGCCAGTATTGAATGGCTTACTTAGCAAACCTGATTTTTTCCATCCATTGTTTTTACTCCTGCTTCTCACACCACATCTAGCAAAGTTTTGGCAAGCATTTGGCCCTCCAGTGGTGCATTTCTCACACAACAGAAGTTAGCACAGAAAGAACATAGTACGATTTATCAGTGGTCTAGAGTCTAGACTGTGGAATCAAATATGTTTTCAATCAAGTCAACTGAATATATTTTAATACAAACATGAACATAAAGGGAATATATAGTTGTAGCCTTTTACTGTTTAGTGGCTCATGCAATTGGTAATAACTACATCTTCTGTCATTAATGACATCACAGCCAGGACCTTAGCCTCCAACAAAAGCTCGATATCTGTTGTTGACACAGCTTAACAACAGAATTTGTAAACATTTCTGCGAAAAATGGTTTTGGGAAACACTGATAACATTGATAGTACTACGCAGGATACTAACATCATCACCTCCATCGTTTAAACTATAGTTTAGAAAAACACCTACTTGTTTGGTTCCATCTGTGCATGCACCCCTGTTTTGTAAAAGCAGGGTATTTCTATCCTTCAATTGGTACATATCTGTAAAAATGACATTCAGGTCAAACCAATAACCTAGACCAGAGGGAAATCTTTTTTGACCACACAGTGAAACCTTATTAAAGTAAATGGTGGATAATTTTCTGCTTTCCTCTCCATCTCAAGTGTCTTTTGTTTTCTTCACACTCTCCCACTGTCTCTCCTCAACAAGTCAAATGATTTTTCATCCGTTTAATTATGTTAGTGACCATGTGAGGCACAGATGTCCATTCTGTTCTCACACTTACACTGATGAGGTCTTTTGACTACTACTTAAATCGATGTATATGCTGAACATTCATGTGAGCTCATGTGTAAAAATATTTGTGTGTGTTCGTGTAGGAGTCCGTGTCCAGCGGACAGTGCACAGGGGGAGGATATCCTGTTACTGCCTCAGGAAAACAGTACTGAAGTACAGGAATGTCTCATATCCAACACTATTCTCCTTCACACACACTGAAAAGAGTGTCTATGTGACTGTAGCTGTGCACTGGTGCATGTATGCCAAAGTGTGTCCTTCCAAGTGCATGCATTTGCACAGCAGGTGTGTATTCATGTGTACGTATTTGACTTTGCCTGAGGTGAACTAACATTCCAGGCATACCTAGCTGTCTTCAAGATTCAGACTCTAATACTAGCGATGAGGGACATTGTATAACCTGATTGTCCTAAATGAACAATTAAGAGTGTGTGCGAGTGTGTGCGAGAATTTTTGTGAAATGAAACCACACAACTAAAAGGAAAAGGGAAAAAAAGAAGAAGTTATCCTTTCACATTCCGCCAAGGGACAGATAAGGTGGGAGAGTTATGTTTGGTATTAAAAGGGGTGGGACAAGTAAATTCTGTGGAAAGTCATACCATTAGTCAATCTGAGTCAACTAGTTATCACAGTCCAATTGAGCATCTCCATCCATCACATCTGGAAATAGTTAGGTGACGACCGTTATGCATGAAAATCACAGACACACACTTATAAAAACAGTGTCTAAACATATGAAACACGCTGCATTCCTGAGACACTGGGGAGTGGGAAGTGTTGGGGTTATTGTACATAGATACACACTCACCACAATGAGAATTATCTGAATGCTTCCTGACCAGACAGAGAACCACAATATTTATGTCTCATAGGCTTTACGCAGAATTGCTCTTATCACAGCCTCCTGACAGAAATCGCAAATCTGAAGTGAAAGTCAAATAAAGTACACTGATATAGATGTATGCTCTATGGCTCACTGCAACTCACAGTGTCACTTACTCTGTTTCTTGTCTAAATACGATCCTGTGCAGTAACTGGAACCGGCTGCAGGTTTAGCCTGCTGTTCTCATTTTCAAACAGCCTGGATTGTGGAGCTGGGCCAAGCAGTACTGTTCAGTGTATATTCATGATTTTAGTCAATCTGTCCTCATGAAAGTGTAGAGACGCTGAATAAGAGTACCAGAACACCAGTGTCGGTCTAACTGCCAAATACTGGATAACTGGTTGGTGATGACACAGACACAGGCAGGTGGGCTCAGTGAGGGAGCCAAGAGACGACATGAACATCAGGCCAGGAGAGAGGAATCAGTTTGCCAAAGTGTGAAGTTTAACAATATGTTGTAACATCTGGACAAACACAGCAGCAGTAAATCAGAATTGACATCAATACTTAATCTACAATAAATCAGTTTGAGTGTGTGTCGTTGGTTTGGATATTTTCCTCCTTTTTTCCGTTACAATAGTCTGGTTCACATTTGGCTTCTTGGGTTGATATTTTATGGGGTTTTAACTTGTACAAGGCATATGCTGAGAAAATGAAACCGAAAACAATTATCTGTCAGTAGTTTAGAAGTGTTCAAATCCTAAACAATGGATTTGTCCTGTTTTATTAGTATTAGAATTAGTAAAATATAGAAAAGGGTGAAAGGGTCCAACAACTTTTAAAAACAGATTTACTACTTACCTGCTGTCTCTACAAGTACTAGTGGATTCATCTATTTCAGTGAGATTTGTACATCCATGGTGTAGTCATGAGAAAAAAAAAACTTCCTATAATTTTGTACATTAGAAAACTTCCGACAATCTGTGTCTTTTTCTTCACATGCTTTCATATTCAGTTCGGTCCACTTGAGCCCAGCCCTGGTCAGTCCTGTTCCCCAATAGTGGGAGTGCTGGACTTTTCCTTAGCCAAGCCTTTTCCTCCTCTTCTTCTCCTCCTTTTCCTCCCCTCCCATCTCTTTCCTCTCCTCCACAAAGCCTCTCCTTTCTGACTAACATTCCTACCGGCAGCATGGTGAGCTGTGATGTCATGGGCTAAGTGTGTGCATTTAGATGTGTGTGTGTGTTTCTACAGATGCCCGCATGCACAAAGACCCCTTCTGTGTGACTACTCACACACGCACACAGACACACAGGCCAAAAACATCCACCCTGTGCCTCCTCCCTTCCTGTACTAGACTCAGCCTCCTCTTTTTTGATTCATAGTAGTGGCTTGTCTGATTTGCCTTTAACCTGCAGCTCCAGTTAAAACTGATGACACACAGAGCAAGAGGCAGGCAGAGAGATGATGATGAAGAAATGAGGACTGAAGAGATGGGAGGAGGTGATAACATGGTAATGGCATTTTTCTTTGTCATCACCAGTATGAGACCGTTGACTCAATCTTTTATGAGGGCTACAAAGATTCACTGATTGTAATCACCTTTTAATAAAAAGCAATGAACAGAAGAAATTAAACTTGCTGCTCTATCCTGCCTTAAATCTTCTAAGCCTTAAAGTATTTCATTACTGATGTATTCAGGGACAAATCTAAATGCAACAAGCTTATCTGAGTGTATACAATGCCTGTCCACCTTGATAGAGATCAAACAAAAAAACAAGCATAAACTGTTACATATATATATATCCCTAACCTCTAAGCCAAAATGAAGAAATAAGTCCCGATGGAAATCAACTCTTTACATCTCAGGGTCACTCTCAGGCTATTCATGTATCTGCTGGTGTTTTGTTTGAGTGGGTATGTGTTGGGTCATCGGATCAGGGTACTAGAAACCAGAGCTGGCCTTAGTCATGGTTCACTTTCTCTGTTCACAAACACCACACTGATGCAGTGGAACTGGAAACACTTTCTTCAAATTTACAAGATCCATTAGTTATATTGTGCTTCACAGCTGCTAAATACTAGAGAGCAGTGCTACAAGAGAGGTACTTATGGCAAGAAAGCAGTCAACAGAAATACTAATTATCACTTTTCTGAAAATTACATTGTATTTGCTTTGACAAGTGACTGGAAGAATCTGACTCAGTTACTGCACATGTGAAAGGATTTCTGTCCCAGTGGACATAAAAGCTATTCATGTAGTATTTGAATTGCAATCTTTTAACTATTTTTCAAAGTCCGCTAGAAAAAAAAAAAGCACATAATGGAGCTTGAATTTAAAAGTTACAAAGTCAAGGAAGACTGGGAACAGATTCAAAGTGACTGTGTGTAACTGCCACCAATTAATAAGCCAGTGTTGTGCCAAATTACGATTCTTTGGAAAGCTTGTCTCCCCCCTTTTTTGGCTCATTTAATAAAGTAAACCATTTATAGCATTTTCAAACATGTTCTAATGTGTGTTTGTTTCACAAAATGAATAATCAACAAGTGTTTTAATTCTGTATGCAATACTGTTCATAAAGATTAGCTTTAATCTTTCCAAAATATTTAGAAGAATTTGCTTAAAAAATAATTACAATAAGCTGATGTATTTGGGATTTCTGACATAATAAAAACATTGAGTGTTTTTGTTGATATAGTAGATATATTAAAAGCCACTCTTACAGTACCCACACAACAACATGGTCCTGGTGGTTAATATACTGAATCCCTGCATACAAACGATATTCTGAGTGTGAGGTCTTTACAACATCTAAGCAAAAAAAAAAAACACAAAAACTACTGGACTCAAATGTAAGCTGTGGCACTCACACTACATTCTGATGCCTGATAAGTATTCCTAATAGAAATGACAAAGCATGCATTTTCTGTGAGTTCAAAGGCTAGAAATAACATGATGAAAAGTAATTAGTCACAGAAAACTGGGACAGTAATCCAATTATTGCATATGCACTGGATCAAGTCCAAGATGGGTTGTAAATGCATTAAGTGTACAAGATGGTCATGTCAGTGAAGATTTATTTATTCAGGACTGATCTTATAACTGAAAGCAAAGTCTACTAATGGACAAACTGAATGATAAAAAGCCAAAGAGATGTACAGATAGAGGAAGACAGTAGGAGCATGTGTGACGTTTTGCTCATGTGTTTAAATCTATGTTGAATACTTGCATCTGGGTCAACTCTACTGAGTCAATAAAGAGCTGTCCCGAGAGTGGTCTTGTGTCATGGATGTTGATTATGATCAGAAAAACAACCAATGACACAATTAACCACTGCAGCATAGCAGAGTTGAGGTGAAAGGTTTTTCACAAACTCTCAGAAGCTAGGGTGTTTCCACATGTAGAAATAAAGGCACCACAATGAAATTTATATGTAATCGGTTAATGGCCTGACTGATTCTGCAGTCTACAGCTTACAATTGTATTTGTATATTTTATGCAGGTTTATTATTAATCTGAAATATTGTGATCTTTTAAAAATCATACTTCTCCACTGGTGTCTTTTGTTCTTTACTTTAGATCTTCAGACCAGGCAATTACCAATTGCTGCATAATACCTACAGTGCTGAAAAATCCAGTAACTTTTCAGATAAAGACAAGCATATTCACACAGTGATGATTACACATTAAAACACTCCAGCAGGTATCTCTTTTGTTAACCGACATTATTCGCTGTATGTACATAATACCCAAGGCTAAAAATCTGGGGAAAAAGAATCCATGGAGGAAGAACCAAAACATGTAAAACAGTGTCACAAAGCAACTAAAACTTAAATTAGTTACAGAGCACAGTGCCTTTCACCAGTATTGTCATTCAAAATTGGAAAAATCATCGAGTTCCCGGCACTGCATGATTAGTCATTCTTTGTAACCAAAGATTTGATACATGAACACAATATGCACAAGAGTAAACAGAAAACACTTTTAATGCCACACAAACAACCTGCTAAAAAGTGCAGCTATCAGTTTCACAGCAGAAGTTTTGATGTGACGTAGGTTTGACATCCAACTATTTTTATTGTTGATGAATCTATGGATTGTTGAAATGATTAATCAACAAATCAGGGAATGAATTGTGCAATAAATTCAATTAATTTATACAGATGGTAGGTTTTAAAATTAGCCTAACATTACTTAAGGTATGTTCCAACTATCAAGAAAACATTAAAAATTAGTTCTTCAGACTAAAGTAAGTGATTTATTTAACTTGTGTGATGAACAAACTTTGCTGCTCATAAGACTATAAAAACAAAGTTACATCAAATTGAAACCCCTTTACGACCATCCTGTCCTTCTGAACAGGAATTGGCAGAGTACTCCTCACATCCATAACTCCTAGACCACTTAAAGATATCTTCAAAAACCAAAAAACTACTGGAAATGAAAGAGGTAATGAAGCTAGTTGGTGTGAGAGAAGAGGATGCAGAGGATATGGTTAGATGGGGGCGGATGATTTGCAGTGGCGACCCCAGAAGGGAACAGCTGAATAGAAAAGAACAAAAAGCAGAGAAATAGAGCTTTGCAAGCATATACATGAGTCTTTACATCACCTCCAGGATTTTAGACATTAGACTAAAATTCTGTGGTCATTTCTGGAGTATGATCACAGACAATCACAGACAAGAATAACCAGCATGTCGCAGAGATATTTACAGTCTGTGGTCACATATTTGTATCATTAACTTCTCACTACCGTTACTCCTAAGTGGTTGGTGCAAATTAAAAGTTTAAACAGTTTCTGAAAATAGAAAATGAAAGCTTTCTGACGGTGTACCGTATGATACACTAGACTATACAGTATATGTATGCTGAACTACCACTGGAAGCTTTGAGTAGTGAGAGTTATGAAAGAGTTTTTATACTTGCAAACTCAGAAGGGTGAAAAATGATACCCAACACAATTAAGATCCATTATTTCACCACATAAATTAAGCATTCTGCTGCAGTCTGAGAGGAAAGGTGACTACAATATACAGACTATAACTTAAACCAGAACTTCTTTACAATCAGCATTTAATAATTATAGGTTAATAGGCAGCATTTTCATTTTCATCAAGCCTATCCTCAACCCTATCCCAGTCCACTACAGGCATAAGGAAGATACACCCTGCACAGTTCGCCAGTCCATTGCAGGGCAATGTAAACACTATTTTTATAAATACTATTTTTACTGGAAAGCAGAAAAATTGAGCTTTTGCACCCACACACAGTGCTCTGGGCACTGTAACGTTACAGACCTAGATTGTTACCTCCCTTTACTTTATCTTCATACTTTAACTTTAGTGTTTATGGTCTCATTCAAATAATCATATCTATATCTATACATATTGTATGTATGTATGTATGTACATACATACATATAGTTAATACAGAAGAGAAAATAAAAATACAAATATATGTTTCATAATATAAATTTCATGCTTCTACACCCTTCCACCTGAAAAGCAGACAATCAAATCAGGATAATCTTTATGATGAACTCATCTCATAAAATGTAAGGCAAGAAAAGCTTAGTTTTATTCTAAAACGTATATAAATATTTATTGAAATATCTTTTTGGAAAAAAATTTTCCCATTGTTGTTATACCTGCACGTATTTTTCAAAGCCTTTGTTTGCAGTGCCAATGCACTGACATAATAATTACACTCCTGCTTATGAGAAAGGCTTCAGTTCTCTTTTCTTAAGAAAACAAAAATACTGGAAATCGTGAAAAGCTTTGATTCTTTCAGGTCCCTGAGTGATAGCCATCTGATCTCTGACACTCAGAGGTAATAGGTTTTCTATTCTATTGTGACGAGTCAAAAATCAAAATAACACTCACCGAAGGCAGCTAAGTAAAATTTTGTATCATTATTTGATTAATTGTTGTTTTTTTTTTAGTGTCTTTTTGCACATTCAGTTCTTTTTCCTATTTCTATTGAAAGTATTTTGGTGCTCAATACACTCCCTCAGAATAAAAGCTAAATGAGATGTGTGCAGGTTAGTACAATTAATCATTATAGTCTAACCAAACTGATACTGAGCCCTTTCTACTTTCTCTATATAACGAGAATGACATTCCTCTTCTGCAAAGCATCAGTGTCTGGACATCTATGGCTCCATCTCTATCCTTAGATCATGAGGCTGAGGATTCTTACTTAACTCTACTACACGTGGGACCACAGTGGACCAACGATCTGAAGGGAATGAAAAGAAAATCTTTTATCAGAATGAATGTGAATGTTGTCGATGTGAATATCCGTTACATTATGTTTGTTTAATGATAGCAAAGTGAGAAACTCACCTCTCCTTAAACCTCTGATGCTCTGCTGTAACCCACTGGTTTGGCTGGTCTCACTTTTCCCAGGATCCTCATTGATTATTGCCAAGTTCTGATTCCAGTGGCACCAGTTAACCTCATCCACCCTGATGGCAAGAGATTATTAGGATAAGAAACTTAACCAAGTTTATTGTAAGACAAACCATACTTTTTACTTTCATTTTTTTTCCAACTGCAGCTCTAGAGAACAAAGTGAAATAAAAAGAAAAAAGTACTGTCCTCTCCTATTGGCTTGTGCTTTATCTAAACAGTGATATGTACTATGTTAGGAATCCTCCACCACACAGAGAATCAGAATGACCAGAAAATAAATTTGACAGAAGTATGGCATTTATCATTTAGGAATTACATACATTTTTTGCATAGTACCTGTGTCTTAATGTGCCCAAAAGCATTCAGAAAAAGTGACATAATTGTAAATATAACCATAATTACTATTACTTATGAAAATAATTTGCAATCAATGACTGTCTCAAGTCTTGAGCCCATGGACGTCACCAAACTCTGATGTGCCTCCCTTGAGATGATGTACCAGACCTTTTCTGCAGCCATCTTCAGTTGCTTCTTGTTTATGGATTTTTCTGTCTTCAGTTTTGTCCTCAGTACCAAAAAAGCACGCTCAGTTTGGTTGAGATCAGACAACTGACTTGGACATTGAAGAGAATTCAATTTCTTTGCCTTCAAAGAACCTTTAGTTCCTTTTCTAGTATATTTGGGGTCATTATCCATCTGCACTTTGAAACAACATGCTGTCAGTGTTTGGCTGAATTTGAACAGAGTAAATTCAATTTCAATTCAATTCAATTTTATTTATATAGCGCCAATTCACAACAAACGTTGCCTCGAGGCGCTTCACACTGTAGGGT
>JAOWBL010000004.1:11677389-11692773 GCA_028564865.1 Zenarchopterus dispar
AGTTGGGATGGTTAGTGGTTATTTTACAAGCACAAAAGATTATTGGGAAATTAGCATTTGAATGTAGGATTTGAATATTTGTGTTACACTTTGTACTAATGAACTTTTAAACATCAAAAGAAATGGTTCATAGAGGACATTAAGTTCTGCTTAATTTATATGACTCATTCAAGAACATTTTTACTATGTGTATTATCGAAAAAAATGTTAAAAATAGTCAACTACAATAAAAAAAATAAATAAATAACTGTATCTCATTATGGACAGTTTACAGTAAAGATAGTACAGTGACAAAGTAAAATAACTCTCCCGAGCAGTCACAACACAGTGCAAAGATACCTAACACAACATTTATAAGGTTTGAGTTGTTTTAGATGGAGGACATCTGCTCCGAAATAACCCTCATTTAAGATAACTTATGTTACGATGACTCATTTAACGTGTCTCACATAGTGTTTATTAAACTAAACAGTAAAATTGAAGGGATTTCTTTAGCAGGTGTGTTAGTAGTGCAGCATTAGTAGCAGCAAAGTTAAAAGTAGTGTCAGTAGTTACAGTAGTACTATAAAAATGTGACTAATCACAAGTGTCACTAACAAACAATGTCTGCTCTCATTCTAGATGACTACATATGCAATTATACAACTGATTTTTTTTCATGATCTCTGCTTTGACTTCTTCATGTCCTGTTGTTTGAGTCAGCAATTTTGCATCATGTCACATAGTCTTAAAGTCATTTGTTTTAATGATTATTCTGTCTTCTCTGATGGTTGCACTTATACAGAATCAGCCCAGATGACTCCTGGCACATGTACAGTATTATCATTCTGTCTTGTGTGTGACTGTGGGACAGTGTCCAATAATTATCTGCAGTCATGGTTTCTGTTCAAGGCACCAGGCTGAAGATAACTCGGTTATTGTTTATTATCATGGAATGAACGCCCATCCTGTGCGCTGACAGCAGGAGAGAGAGGGAAAGAGAAAGTGTGTTTATGCTGTTTCCAGATGCTGGTTGTCATAGTGTGACTAATGTAATCTTTTATCACCTTGTATTGTATCCTCTAGGAAAGTGTGGCCCATGTTTGTTTGGTTGCTACGGATGATATGTGCTTTTCTAAAAAAAAAACAACACTTCATCCAAGGGACACACACGGTCAGAGAGAAATGGCAGTACCTCTGTTGTCTAGTGAAGGAATGCTGTTTTTTAGAGTTGAATTCTTTATTGATCCTATAATGGAATCAGATTTCTGCAGGACATGTTATTGAATAAAAGAATAATAAAGAAGGGAAAATTGCTGTTATGTATTATCTCTGCATTGCATTATGTTTCTACAATGCTTTTGTGAAAGGATTTTTGTAGATGTGTGTGTGTGCCTTTATCTAAACATAATTTTTGTTTTCTTTTTTGCTAGCCTCTTTCTTGGTTACTGTAAAGGCGACAGTAAAGACAGATGAGAGGATGGACAGTGATAGTTAATGTGCGCGCTGATGTCTGAGTATCGACTAGGTGACTAATATGAGATTACTTCACCTACAAAACTAAACTTTATCAGAGTGATTCAGCTCAATCCACCCTCCACACATTTTTCTTTCTTTTGTTCCTGTCCTTGTACATATTTCCTCTCATCTTTTCTTTGATGTTTCTCTTCCTAAACACTTCTGTCCCAATAAATACAACTTATAAAACATGGCATTTAATTCCAGATACTCTCAAGAAATGTATATATTTCTTAAATTGTTGATTGTTATCATTATTAATATAATTATCATAGACAGCAGCAATTAAACTAGTTAAAAATGACCATGAATAACAACTAAAACAATGTGTGCACTTTATCGACAAGAACATTATGTAATTTTCAGTATGTAATTTTAAGTTCATTTGATCTGGAGCTTCAAATTAGGCATTTTAATGAGAAGTTTTAGTGTTTTTACTCTAACAGACAATATGAATATTTGCTCCACCACTGGTTCTACCAGTTTAATCTTTTTTGAAGTGTAAGAAGTCATTTGGTACCACGCACACATTACAAGTCCCTAAGGGAACGTTGCATCAATATTAGAGCTGTTTTTCATGTGCAGTGGTGAGTCACATGCTGCTAAAAGTCCATAATAAAAGCATCCATATCCTAATGAAAGCAGATGAAAGTATATATATGTTGACTGTATATTTCAGAAATTAACAGTGCACAATTGTGTTGCAATAAAACCTGCATTCATCTGATCTTAAGGCTTCACATTGTTTAGCAGTGTAGCCATAACTTGAAACATTTGAACTTTGTCCCTGCTGGTGTAAAAATCACTGAACTTAAAATATCTTCTGTATTCAACTCCGCTTTTACTTTTGCAGTTCTTAAGTATGTACTGCATTTTTATTTCACAGCTAGAAACATAAAGAACAAACAAATGTCTATCTCAAAAAAATAACATGGAATATTTATGCCAAAAGAAGCCTTCTGTGTCTTGACGACTGCTTGAAACACAATGTGCGCGCTTTGTTAGTGGCAGTGGGTATTATACCAGCTGGGTTCAGTAAGGACAGCTTGTGATCTTTTTCGTCAGCAGCCAATGAAAAAGTGAATGTTAGAGACAGATGGAAAGAACAACAAGCAGGAGACAGCGGGGGGCACTGGAGAAACTCAGTTTTATTGACCAAAGGTAGAGAGAGGTTACAGATGTCCAAGCAAAGAGAGAGAGGGAGAGGGAGGAAGAAAGGATGTAACAAAGTGAGAGTGAAGTACAGAGTGTTTTAGAGAGATGTGGACAATAGAAAATGGCTCCTTTTTTGTTTTAACAGTCCATACAACCATGAGGGCAGGCAGACAGGAAAACAGAGACCCCTACAGAGTGAGAGGAGCACTGCAGGCGTGGCAGTGGGGCTGGTAAACTCATATCTGTTGAACATGTCCTTGCATTACATAAACACGCAAAACCCAAAACAAACAAACTCAGTTGCTCAGCTTTCATTTTCAATATATCAGCTTTTGAGACTGTGATAATAATTTTCCTTTGTGAAGGTATGTTCTGGAAGTGTTGTTTTGACTGTTACTCTGCAATCATTGCATATAGAAGGAAACAGAACTAAGCTTTCCAGAGTACACACTTCTGCATAGTTTTTAAACCCACACAGCTTTATAATGAATATGTTTTGTCCAATCTGCATCCCTAAACTGGACTAAGTTTGTCCCTGTCCTTAACCTACATGGCCTTACAGTCTGTTTGTTTCAAGTACTTCTCTGTACCACTTCTGGAACCGACTATCGTCCCCAAAAATGTGATTAGAGTGAAAAAAGGTATGTGAGGTTAAATGTAAATGTGATATCACAGCAAAGCAGTAGTGTGATAGAATGAAAATGTGAAAAGCTCTCATTCATTTGTGCACGTATCAAGTCACTAAATGGCATTGAAAATCTCCATAATTAACTATGTGTGTGTGTGTATATATATATATATATATATATATATATATATATATATATATATATATATATATATATATATATATGTATGTATGTAAGAAATCCCGACTAAATATATTATAGAGCATATTTACATTCCTTATCTACAGAGGACACAGAAAACTAAATCCTAGCGTTCTTGCTTGGCGACCAATCAAATGGCCCCCTGACGTGATTGACAGCAGCACTGACCAATCATTCTGAAGTATGCCTATTTGAAGGGTGATGTGCAGTTCTGACCTGACAGGAGAGTTTATAGCTATGTACAGAGTCACTTTAGGAAAGAACCGATTTAGGAAGGAACTGATTTTCCTTAAATGCTGGAATAATGCAGTTTATTGCCAACAAATATCCATTTCTTCCCTTATAATTGTTGTATTTTATTACCAGAGTCAACACAAAGAGTCAAAAATGAGGCTGTGGTCTTCTGTTGAGGATGAGGATCAGCAGAGCATAAAAGTGGTTCACTCCAGAAAAATAAATGGGTTACTGAGAATGTTACGGCCAGTCAAATACTAGATTAGACCCGGTGTTGGTCAATGTCTCAACATTCATTTTTCTGGTTTCATAAATTCTTGCTTGAAGCAATTTTCTATGTGAATGAATAATATTAAGAGCCAGGATGGATTTGAACTGAGGATATTAGAGACACTCTGTAAACACCCCTAAATCACATCATTCTGACCTGAGGACCCTCCTTTACTTCTTTGTAAGTGTTCTTCAATCATTGCTTTATTGACCCAGCTTTCTGCTAACCATTGTCATTAACTGCCAAAAATGAGTCCACGCAACTCTCACACTGAGACTCACCATCCTCTGTCTTCTATATGACACAGAAAAGACACTTGAAATGAAGAAAAGTCTTCTAGGACTATTCGCTATCATTCAATAGAATGAGGATGCTGCTTTTGAGAGACTTTTGGAAACCCAGCCAAGGACAGTGTAATATATACAGAATATGATGTTATAGTGACACCCAGGCCTTGATTATTTGTAGCACCCTTGTAAATTAGGGCCTGGAAGATGATGACAGCTAGAGGTGGCAGTGTTTTCAGTCTCTTTGTATTTAAAAAAAATAAAAATAAAAATAAAAAACAGATCTCTGCAGCAATGAACTGAATTTAATGGACAAAGAAATGATCATGAATTGCATGTAATCTTTTTCTAAAAGCTCATTTGACCACAACCATCATGATGGCAATTTAGTAATATAGAAATGATTGTTAAGAGTCATTATTCACATCTTGTGCCCAGGCTGTTTGTTTCCAGCGGCGCAGATATGTGTTCCCTTGCTGGCAGAGCATATCTATTAAGCTGCCATTTGCATCCTGCACTCTATAGTAAACACACTGGAAAAGTTGGCTGGATAGATCCTACTGGCTGCCAAGTGGCGATCCACGGCTTCTCATTGGCTGCTGAGTTAGGAAGTACTAGAATAAGAGGAAATTACCTCAGCAGTGGAATAGCTGGAGTTAATGGAGGAAAGAGTGGAGAGAGGCATGGGAGAAAGAGAGAATGCTAACACAAGCGTCAAAAATGTAGTTTCCCACGGAAACAGGCATCCCAACAACTCAATGGCCTTTTGAGTTTCAAAACAAAAGGAAAGAAAAAAATGTTCAGATTACAACAGCAAACTGAAATAAAACTCTAATAGAAACATCTAATTATCTCTAGACTTTGTTAGGACCATTAGTGTGGTAGAATGAACAGGCACATAAAGAAACCAAGGCAACAAGTGCCCACCCCTCCACCCCCATCAAGGAGTCTGTACAAGACAAGGGGTGGGTTGGTTGAGTTCATACATTGAGTGTGTGGTTGTTTTGTGTGGGTGTGCGATAACAGCTGGAAGAGGGTTGACAAGGAGAGCAGGGACTGATTTGTTTTTAAAAAAAGAACAATAAATGAACCAACGTTTGTCTGGTTGAAAGATTTGTAAACTGACTCAACAGACGGTTTGGTGTGGTTGATTGACAGAGCCAGATGTGAGGTATGGTTAAAGAGCACAGCAGTGTGACTGACTGTCCAGAAATTCTCATCATATATATGAAAAGTTTTGTATGGCAAGGCTGAAGATGCTTAGTGTCGGATTTCACCATAGCTATAGCAGTGTGACAGCAGCTTGTTGTCGAGGAGACAGCAGATGGAAATGCAGAGCCTCCACTTTGACAGAGAAAGTAACAGACAGCAGCAGTGATTATGTGGCTGAGCAAAGAGTCAAAAGTCATAGGGTGTGTGCATGTGCATGTGTGTGTGTGGCAGCTGATCAGTCCAGAAGAGGAGGAGGAAGGCAGGGCTTCTGTTAGTAATCATCCAAAGACAGAGGAGAGCAGGGTAATAATAAAAGTGTGGAAGAGGGAGAAAATTCAGTCACATGAGGATGCAGCACTGGCAGCGTTTCCTCTTGTCCGTACCTGTGGCGGGGGTGAGGCCGGGTGGGGGGGCCGTGTTGGCTTCTGGATTTGCAGGGGGTGAGGATGCGCTGTCGGGCTCACGGCCGTCAGATGACAGTTCCGTGCTGGCGCCTTCAGACGTGGCCGGCCGCCCCGACACGAGGTCAGCTGCGGTGCCGTCGATGACAGAGAGGTCAGTGACTGTCTTCTCTCTCAGGGATTTCTCGTCATCTTCATCGATGAGAACGACCTCGGCCTTCACAGCGCCGTCAAAGCCAAGCAGCCGCCTGCTTTCACTCGTGTCCTCAATGTCCTGGTAGCCAAGGAACACCATAGTGACGGGGTGATCCATGCTGGCTTGGGGTGGGGAGGTGAGCTCATTGCCTGTGGGGGCTGAGGAGCCTGGTTGGGTGGTGATGGGGGCGGAAGAGGGGGGCATCATGCCCAGGCGGGTTTCCCTCTGTAGGGTGACCTGGGCTGGTGGGCTAGAAGGAATAGATGGTGGGGCGCAGGAGGGTGGGGACAGATCGTCAACATCAGCTGGAGAAACATAAGCCTGTGGTGCAGCTGGGGTCACCATCATCTGAGCCCTCCCACCATCTACTCCTCGTACCGCAGGCCTGGCAGCTCGCTGGACCAGCTCGTCAACCTGCTCAGAGCTCCAACCGTTCTCAACAGTGGTGGTAGACACACCCCTGGAGGAGGTGACCTCGTAGACCACCTTTCTGCCATCATCGTAGACTTTGACCCCCCTGGAGGCTGCGTCCAGTGGGCTCACACGGCTGGCTGACAGGATGCGTTGCTCACCAGTCTTTGGGTCGTGCTGCACATTGATCTCCATGGCGAACATTGCTGTTAGGAGGAGGGTGAGGGAGAGAGGGGTGGAGGGGCGAAGGGAGTGGGGTTTGAGGGAAGGTCAAAGGGTAGGGTGGGACAAGTGGGGGAGGGGGCAGGGTGATGGGAGGACAAGGTGGAGGTGTGAAGCGTGAAGGCATGAAAATAGTGATTTCTATAAAAGTGATATTTACAGTTATCCGTATTAAGTGCTTTTTATTTAAACTGTTGAATATGCAGTTAGTCAAACAATAGATAGTGAGTTCATCCAAAAATCTAGTTACCCACAGAAAATGGTGTGGAGTGGAAAAATATCCAACCCTTGGAATGCCTGAACAAGGAAAACATATGGCGCTTTCTAGTACACTACAGTGATCTCGCAGTCAGATAGGGCTACTCTGGCAAAGTCTGTTATCCTCTGGCATCTATGTGTGTGGCAGCTGATCATGGTCATGGTCCTTCCTGAAGGGAAGTCATAAATAATAACTCTTAAACTCTTTGGTCACGGCCAAGTCAGCAGCACTGAAGGCAGAGAACCTACACATGTGTAGGTTCTGTGAGATTATCACTATATTGAAGGCAAAAGTACTGCTAACCCTTGAGATAAGGATTTAATGACTACAACCTAGTACATTATGTCACTAACACTAAAAAAATCTAAATCCTTAACTAATAAAAAAAGGACTATGTCTATGCATTCTCATACATGTGAGTAACCAACCAACCTAAAAAACTGGAGTCAGTTATTGGAACCTGATAGGTGTTTCTGATTGATCGGGATCACAGTCACCGATTACACCTCATCCACAATGTCTGTTGTTTTACACCTGCTGCTCTGCAAGATGGATGTCCTAAAGAGTTGTGGCAGACATTGTCAACATGTCCGCTGTGTGGAAATGTTTTAAAGTGGAAGACAAGAGAAGTCCAACATCCACTTGTTGAGTCTGCTGTTCATAAAGTGGCACTGACTGAGCTCCGTTCAATACTACCAGTCTGATTATACACCTTGAGTTTAAACACTTGGCTGACTAGAATGAGTTCACTTATTTAACCCAAGTTTCCATCAAAGAAACACACAACAAAACAAAAAGGATTACAAAAAGGGTAATTGCTCTGGATGACCAACCGATTGCACTGTTTTCATTATATTTTAGAGCTCTTTGTTTTATAGTACGGCTTGAAGTTCTTATGCTTGACAATTGTCATGGGTATCATTATTGCATACTGGATTAAAATCTATATACTCTCTATGTACTTTGGTCACAAGCTCAAATCAGTTTTGTGGACTTCAAACAACAGAGCAGACAATCAAGGAGATCCCAAACAAATGAGATCAGCAGTGTGCTGTCACTGTTTTGTGTGATAAAGCATGAAACCAGAGGAAAGTGATGGCTAAAGTGTAGGTTCTGAGCATGGGCTGCATCCTGCAGCTGGAATTGCATGGGGGTGCTACTTTGCCAGTGCAGCATCACAGACACAGTGGCTAATGCAAGAAAGACAGTTGGTTATTTCAAGCAATCACCACTGGAGGATAAACTGAATTGATATGACAATGTCTAAAAAAGTCAGGAGATCACAACTGAAAAAACACTGAGGAATAAGCTACATACATTCTGCTGCAGAGTATCAGTTTGAGTATGGGTTTTGGCAGATAAATCACTAGGATTGGTCTAAGGAACAAGAGAAAAAAATTTGCTTCTCCAGTAAATCTTGTGTAAGTACTGAAATTTAGATGAGAAAGTTTTGGCAAACGTGTGCACATATTTGCGTATCTTTTCTCCATGAAAAATCCTCCAAGTTAAACCTAGCTGGACCTGTTTAGTTTAAGCCAGATTTTTTCTTTCCTCCCTTCCTCCCTCACTCTTCCCTTCTCCTCTCTCTCCCACAATCTTACCAGGTCTTGGTACTGCGTGGTCTCCGGAGGCAGGTGGGCCACTTCGGGGGTATGCGGCCGGGACGAGGTGTTTGGGATCGGGCTCCATGCAGTCCGAGAGAGGGGCGGACATGTGGCCGGTCACATCTAGAGAGCAAGAGCACAGGAGGGGAAATGACACATGGTCAGTGGGATGAAGCCGTGAGGGAGAATCACACATACACACTTTAACTTCAGCCACACGTCGATACACAAAGCATGCACACTGTGTATGCGCAGGCATGCATGCACACACACATATTCACCTCAGTGATGTGAAACCACACCCTCACACAAAACACACAGTCCAACCTCCCCACAGGGAAACTAACCACACCTCTATACATCGCTGTTTTACAGACAAAATGTGCACACACACACACACACACACACACACACACACACACACACACACACACACACACACACACCATCCAACACTCCCTGTTTCTGTGTCCACAGAAACACTAGTACCCCTGAGGTTCAGTGCTTATGCAGCAGAAGTACGAGTGTGTATGTTTGTGCATTTGAAACTGCTTTATGTCTGGGTTTGTGTGTTTATGTGTGTGTATGTGTGTGATGGTAAGAACAAAGCTTCAGGGGCTTACGGGGCTTGTTGATGAATAGTAGGGGGACAAAGCCAGCGACTGCAGGCTGCAGAGTCATGGCCTTGTGCGTGAGTATGTGTGTGTGAGCTTCAATAGTCTCGTTGGCCAGATTCTGCGTGTCTTTTAGTCCAGTGTGTGTTTGTGTGCAGCTAAACACGCACATGTGTGTATGTGTATTATTATGCTTGAATGTGTGTTTGGGGGTTCAAGAGCGTACTCTGGCTTGCATCTCTCCTACCTCAGCGAGACTATTATCCACACTCAGACACACACACACACACACACACACACACACACACACACACACACACACACACACACACACACACATGCACCTACGCACATATTTCAGGGATCAGTTTGTGAGTATTTTTGTGCATGTTTGTAAATATAATCATATTGATCCTGGAGTTTGGATATGTAACTTGTTTTAATTCCCAGAGCATGGAATAGTGGTGTTTTGTCAAATCCAGTAGCATCTCTAAGAAACACACTAGGTGTCCTTTGGCTGCAACGCACCCAGTATGACAAAGTTTGAAGCTGGGAGGAAATCGTGCCTTACGAATGAACCACAATGTCTACATGAGGAGATAAGAAGAGTAGGAGTGGAAGACATTGTGGGATGTTTGTCCCAGATTTAGAGCATAAAATCTATGAAACCACACAGCTTCTTCACTCCATGTTGCCTTTGAGATTGCTGCGAGACCTTTGATTTTGCACTTTTTAACTGTTGGTTTGGTTTAAAAAAGGCATAAAAGTTGACACAGTGTCAAGGTTTATTCATGAAATGTATGTGACACATTTTGGTCAAAATATGACAAAGATACAGTACGTAAGCTGTCTTTTCGAATTCATAGATTGTTCATAATAGCCTGTTTTAGGAGGTGGAGTCAAGTACTCAACCCCCCCTTATTCTGGGTGGAAGGGTGTACCTTGTTTGAAAAGGGTGTTGCAGCTTTATGCTACTTCTAAAGTACAGCAAATGCAGTATGATAGGAAGATTGGTGGAGATAGATGGATAAGTTGAACTGACCTAGGTCTGTGATGTCATAGTAATCTGCAACTGTTAACCACTCACTGCTTTTCAGATCTAAGTCACATATAGACAGGATTGTATTACATAGGTGTTTTATAATTAGTGTCAGGACTTTGAAACATAACCACTCCCCATATTTCTCTCTTATGTGTCAAAATCATCTGAAATACAAATTGTACTTTGTGTGTCATGTTTTTGGCCATACCTTCATCTTGGTTCATTAGACTCTGAAAGAGAAACAGGAGAAAATCCATTTGAACTATTGCAGAGGGAAAAAATTCACAATATGTCCAAGCTATCTTATAGAAGTAGTAATGATTTCTGTCACTCTTGTATGGTAAAGACTTGAACTAATTAACATCAGCATGCCTTTGTTACAAACATCCTATCTTAGAAGTGAATCCTACAATCTTTCAGGTACAAGATAGTCCTATATATGCTACGTGACTGAACATTTGGATCAGTTTTGTGGGGCTATTAACAGATTAGCAGCTTTGAAAACTCAACAAAAACACTGCAGAACAAAAAAAAGTAGAAGTAATGACATTACAGTGAAATTAAATTAGAAGCCTGGGAGAACTGCATAGATTCTGTCATGCTAGACTACTTAATAAACTAAAGCAAGTCACTGCCCTGCTAGTAAAAAAACATGAAAATTGGCATGCTTCTTTCGAAGTCAACAAATAATAGCTTAACAGGGTTCTTGGAATACCTTCTGCAGGTCTTCTATCGAACGTTCTGTCTCTTTCAGACGTTCTCGAAGAACTTGCTCTTTGGCTGAAATTTGAGACTCCTCACTCTCAAGGGCACCAATTTCAGACTCCAACCTGCAAACACACAAACAAAACAAAACAATAGTCTCTGTCATCATGGGGGAAAAAAAAGTTAAACATTAGAAGTCTCTAGTCTACAAAAGGATCCTTTTAGGTGGACCAGTCCAGCAGTTTGGTTTTATCTAACATAGGTAAATTAATACCAACTTTTTGAAGTATGTGATTAAAATAAGGACATAATCTACTTGATATGCTATTTCTCCTCTGAGAAGCATGCAGTTCCAACATTTCTTTTTTTTTAATGTTATGAAAAAGACATCTGCACAGGACATTTTTACCTGTAACTAACTGTAACTAAAACAGATACACAAGCACAAAACATCATACTCAAGGATATTTAAGAGATGGATGTAGCAACAATTCAAGGAAGCAGCCTGGGAGGAGGACCCCAGTTTGCTTCCTCGCCTCAGAATACGCTCCTCAGGGACATGAGGAATTTGTGCGTCAGTGTATGTGAGCATGTTTGTGTAAAACAGATATTAAGCTTCAAAACAATACCATCAACAGACAGTCTTCCCACAGGATTAATGTACTAGTGGAGCTCAAGTTTTATTATTTGTTTTATCTAAAGTACATTACATAAACATAAGCAGAGAGGTTATAAGTATGTTCAGGCCTAATTCAGCTGCGAATGTGGTACCACAAATATACCAAGGTGTGCAGTGACTAATGAAGAACAAATCAGGGACTAACTGAATAACTTATGATGAACTCATCAAATATTATCATAGTAACAGAAAATAGCCTTTTTCTCTGGTAAAATGAACATTTGATTCTTTTTAGGAAGTGTTGCTGAGTTTTTGCGGTTTCTTGTCATAAATAACAGCACTCCCACCCCGGTCATCTCTTGCAACAACTGCATTGTCACATTAGGACACTGTATCACAATTAAACAGTTATAAAAGTAGCTTCCAGAGTTAGAGTGGAGTAGACATCATGGCAGAGGCAACTAAGAGTTATGAAAGCAATATGAGAGAAACTGATTGAGCAAGAGGCCAAACAAAAGTAAATCTCAGTCGATGTCCTAAGAGTATCTCAAACTTCTCTTTGCCAAAAATCAGAAAAGTTGCTTTTTGCTGCTTGAAATAGTTGCTAAATTAGTGGTCAGAAGAAACCTAATCACTGATGATTCAAGTAAGTAGCTCCCCGATAACAGTTAACTGTGTAGTGTAAAGTAAACAAATGCAGTAAACTGAGTAGATCCTAAGTTTGGAGAATCATGCAGCTATGATGTAGTTATGGTGACTACTCAGGGCTGTAGAGGAGCCTACTTTTGCCATCTAAAATGGTCGCGTACTTGACTTTACATCTTGTCATTTTTGCGTTTGACACTAAGAAGGGCTGGATACTTGTTGTACAGTCTGTATTGCAACGTAATGTTACAACTCTGATGGTTTTTTTTTTCATGCAGAACTTCTGCCTGAGAGTCCTGTGAGCGCCATCAGCTGCAGGTAAGACACTAAAAGCACCTCACACAACCTGTCTCCAAGTGACCAAAACACCCTTTTAATGAATAATTAGATGATGACAGGTAAACATTCATCTGTGATTTAGTGGTGCTGACCACTTTTGTCTTAAGTGGCTCTAAATAAAGTTTTTAAAAGTTTGGGGAAAAAAAAGCATATTTGTAATAATTTGTCCATTACAAGTTATTTACCTAAGCAACACTGGATATATGGTAGTTACTAAATAGTCCTAAATTACTATCTGACTGTTTGTGCCTCTCGTGTAAAGAGGGATATCCAACTGATTAGATTATAAAATAACTTTATATATACTTGCCCATTAGTCATGCTTTCATCATTATCTATTATTACTTATTATTATTAGTCCTGGATTTATTCTTTGATTATTTCATAGTTAAATAATCATTAACTGATTACTCAGTTAAAAAATAGTCATTAACTTATCATGAATTATTTATTTGTATTGATTTGGGTATGTTAGCCACTTATAACGAAGTGGAGCCTTGTTTATCTCTGAGCGCTGATATTTGATAAAGCAAATCCAGATGGTCCACACTTCCACATCCGTCAGGGCTTTTCCCCCCTCTTCACCATCTCCATCTGTGAGTTTCGTTGCAGCCACATCAAAGCTGTGCTGAGACATTAGAAAGACTTTTCAAAGCTTTGATGACTCACGTTTATGCACGCACAGACTTTGGACAAATGCGCCATCGCATTGCAAAGTTGGGCACCGACTTGCAGCAGCAGTACAGGATTATTAAGAAGAGAAGACAAAGCATCCATTAGCTGGATCTGTCACAGACAATTATTGTTTGCCTCTGCTGGATGCTGTCATGTGCTTGACTGCCTGTTGATTATATCTGGAAAATAAACCAAGCTCGAAGCTAGTGTCTTAGTGGATCCTTAAAGTACTGTCTGGGTTCAAAATAATCACTTCATTACGGGGTCAGTCACTGTTATCTGAAACGAGACAGCTCAAGGGTGTGTGCATTCAAAAGCAATGGTGGTTGGACCTCACTGCAGAGAGATTACAGCAAATATAGCAACATGCAAGACAGCGATTGCAACATTATAAAGCAGCACATGAGACTGGTGCTGATCTGGAACACTGAATGATTATTTAATCAATTACTCCATAATACAGTTCAAATTTATTGAGGAAATTAACATAAAAATGACAGTACAAATATTTATAAATGTTATGCCTTTGCTTCAAAGTCAAATCTGAGGATTTGGAGTTTAGAAGTAGTAAACACTGTAATGTCTATATTTAGCTGCAGCCTTGATGGTTAAAGAAACAATTGTAGCTGATATTGAACTGAATAGCAAGGACTGCACAACAATGTGCAATGCAAGTTGGCCTCTTGTATTTACTTGAAATCTATTTGTAGACTAATCTTGACAAGAATTTTCAAAAGTGATGTTGTAACAATGTCATGCTTTCAGCTTGTCAACAATAACCTTATCATTGCAAAGATAAGAAAACGCAGAATAAGGGAAAAATGCGAAGGGGCCAGAGGAAGGGTAAAGAGCTGCTCATTCACCAATATTAACTATTTCGTTTAAAGCATCCAAAACTCTTATTCATAGTTAATCATTTTCAGCATTTGGAGGCATTTTGTGGTACAACCAGTTTTTTTTTTAAGTTGTATTAGATGTTGCTAAGCTTTCATGTTTGCAGGTAGAAAAGCAACTTGCTTCCTTTTTCATTATAGACAAAATAAGGCTGACTCCTTTATGAGTCAGTTATGTTGCTGAATTTATATTCTAGTGAGCCAAAGAAAATCTGTGAACCTGTGTTTCGGGTAAAAAATAGTAGAAGCAATAGGAAACGGGAGATTATGAAAGCATTCTAATCAAAATGCAAGAGTAATTACTTACTCTTAGTTTTGCAAAAATCTCCAAATCACTATCATGTGCTTAAAGACCAAGCGTGCTTAGTCTGTATGTCATATCTGAGTTATAAAAACCCAGATTTGACCTATCATATGGGCAGACTATCAAGACTTAACATATTATAATATAAAAGATAAATTTGATAACTCCTTAGATTGCTTTCTGCCTCAGTTCATTGCTTGACCACCATCTGGAAGTAGACAAAGTCACAAAACTCCACAATCATATTGCTGAAAGGGAATGTAAAAACAAGCATGACACCAGCTGTACCTCTCCTCCTCAAAGGACCTTTGAGTCTTACTATATTTCTCCTCTGAGTTGTTAAAATGCACAGGTAAAAATTTAGTGTATCTCATAAATGAAAGCTTCCCTCAATATGTTCGTTACCTTTCCCAAGAGTATGTTTTATCTAACCAGACGCACCATCACCTCTCTGTGGTTACTGGTCCCTGCTCCTCCCAAGACTATTTCCCTTTTTCCCCATTTCTGGCAGGAAATGGATTTTATTTCCTTTAGCCTGGATGGGGTCTGGGCTAAAGTGTGTGAGAGGGGGCTGCACATTGTTTGTTTTGCTACTAAATCAGGCAGTGCTTTATAAAGAGTATCCTGAAATACAGAGTCATATGGATACTGCAACGCATCATCTATTTATCTACTCCACTTGCCAGTTTCTCTCAAGACAAGAGAGAAATTGTCTCATCACAAACTCCTTTTTAATTTTATAGTGGGTCAGTTGCTGTGAGAATTATTTTCCAGTTTTGATGGTGCTGTTTAACAAAAATAAAAATAAAAAAAAAATCCTGCCAAAAAAAATATTGCAGCCCCCCACCCCTCCCACCAAAAAAACAAAAACAAAAATAATGGACTGTGTGTGTGAGCTTTATCTCATATTGATCTGTGCGCTCCAGATCAATCAACGGACTTTTCATGGATTATTGAAGCACTGTAAAT
>JAOWBL010000004.1:11699163-11735034 GCA_028564865.1 Zenarchopterus dispar
TTTCTTTCTTTCTTTCTTTCTTTCTTTCTTTCTTTCTTTCTTTCTTTCTTTCTTTCTTTCTTTCTTTCTCTCTTTCTCTCTTTCTTTCTTTCTTTCTTTGTGACACATATGTAGGGAATAATTAGATTTGACTGAGGAGCTAGTTGTCTAAGAAATAATCATGAAGAGAGAAGATGGAAGGCCCCTGGGCACACAGGGCCTCTACCCCTCCTACCCTAGATGGATGAGATCTTCTTTTTTGTACTTCTCACAGTTTTATGTGTCATTTACAGTGACTTTGTCATGTTGAGCCTATTGTTTTTGCTCAGCAAGTGTTTTAGTTGTTTTAAAGTGATTTAGCATTTCTTTCTGGCTTCTTTGTGTCTTCTCTCTGGTGTCATTTTCATGCATTTTCTGTCCCTTTCCATCTCTGTGTAATCCTTTTCTGTCTGCTTCAAATTGTTTTGAGTGCTGTAAATTTCACTTGAAACTGAGGTTGTATCTCAGGAGTCTTTGTCTGGTTCGATCACAAGGTCAGAGACTTGCAGAGAAGAGCTGTCATGGAAACCCCTTCATGAGTTAGAGCAAGAAGCAAAAAAAAGATGTGGTTATAAACTTTAAAGACAAGTATTATAGATAAGTTGAAGAAGCCACAATACAGAAACGTGTTTGATTAGTGTTCATATGAGCATGCTGATAGGTAGCACTTTAATAAAAAGGTTTCATGTGTCCTGTAATATTAGATTTTTTATGTTACGCATAAAAATGAATTTATGCTATCCTCGTCTTCATTAAACATAAAGGTGTGGATCTTGAAAACTTATTTAATGATTTTTAAGTAAGTAAAACATTGAAGTGACTGCCATAAACAAGAGAAAGACAGCATATATAACTATTTTCTCCAAGTCCTATGCCTATTCAAGTTTTTTTTTAACTTTGTTTTAATTTTGTTCTGCTATCTGACGTTTAACTCAGGGGGGAGATTGAATTAAAAAAAGATGTCATTTTGTCTTAAAGTTATGTGTATGTGTCAGCCTTATTGGTGATGTTATAACAAGAAATTTTGCTATACTATTTCCCCAAAACCTTGAAAGAAACACAAGGCTTGGGACTGTTCTATCCTGAGATGACTTTTTGAGATTTGTTAATGTCTTTCTGGTTTTATGAGAAATGTAATGCACAAAGTGAAAAAAAGATTGATTTTTTTGTAGGGAAAGCTTTGAAGAAAACTACAAGGGAAGACGGAATGCTATTAATAGCAACAAAGATGCTCGGTTGGCAAGAGTGTTAGCCATGGGACATCTCTGTTTCTGTGCCTGCTCGCTGTGCACTCAGCAGAGGAGGAGAGAGGGAAAAAGGCAAAATGAGATCTGGGTACCCTGGTGACCATAAACTTCTTCCTGGAAACTAAATCATCTCTTATAAGATGTTCTACATCATATAAAGTCAACTGGAATTTGTTTAGATTAAAACTGTTTTGGATTATTTCTTCAAACAATCAAATAAAAACAACCACAAAAACATAGAATGGGCAGCTCAGCAAAAAAAAAAAAAAGAAAAAAAGAGGGAAGAAAAGTCATGCTGAATTTAAATGTTCCCATGCACTTTTTTCCCTTTAGTTTTAAGCTATACAAACAACTAGCTAGAAAACAATGGGCTTTCTTGTTCCACCATAGCATTCAGGGAGCCCCCACGCCAACACACACACAATTTTATAATTTCTGTACAGTTAAAGAGTCCTGATTGATTGTTGTGCTGCATAGTGCTTATTACTCAAACAAACAAACAAACAAAAAAACTACAATTTTAGAAAGAGCAGTAAATTGAAGAATGACAGACTGCTGTTCCAATTTAATTGTTAAATTTCCCATCTTGGTTAAAGAAAGCCCTTCAAAGCAACACAGCCTCCATCTCAGTTTCCCCTCTTGTTTTGCCCTCACAGAATCATAGTTACAGAAATAACTTTTGCCTCTTGCTTTAATAGCTGTGACTGTTTGATGCAAATAATGCTTAAAATAAAAAAGTCCATCACAAGTTTTGAGAATGTAAGACAACCTTTGATTTATAGAAAATAAAAGTAGAGAAAAGCAGCAAACCCTCATTTGTGATAAATTGGGTAAATATTTTCTCTGAACTATTATAAGACAGCTGAGAAAGGCTTCTGCAAGCCCCCCAACCCTGAAGCAGGTGGGAATAATGGATGGATGGGTATTCTTAAACTGTTTCAGCTGTTCAGACATGTAAACCCTTGTTTGTGTCTACAATTAACCCTCCCTCTTTGGTGATCCAGCCACAAATTCACTGCTCTAAGTTCTTGCACCAAAGTCCAGGATGTGATAAGTATGCATAAAAGTCTGAAGCTCTGATCATATTTGGAGTTTTCCTTTAACGCTGCAATCTCCTGGAGCATGCTGAAGGAAGGCCTACTCATCCAACGTGCATTTATGGAAATGGCAGGGTTTCTGCAGGGATTTTTCACTTTGATGCAATAAGTTTCGATAGCTAACAGTGACTGAAGATGCATGTGGAAATACAGTTTTTTTCCAGATGCGAACTGACATACTCCATCAAGACCTGAGGTTGGTTAATGTTATAATATGTCATCCTAGTCAGATTTGTTTAGTAAAAAAAAAAAAAAAAAGAAAAGAAACTCAGTCTTTTAGCAAAACCATTTGAAATTTGCTCTGATTTGAAAACACTGTCGATGAGGGTTTTGGATCAGTTCAAGTACTCGAGCAAAGACCACATCATGGCACACTAACAGCATTCCTGCAATGAAAAGGTGTGGAAAAAATTTGCTTTTCCTTGCTGGACATCTCACTTCCAGCTCTGTCCTGTAATCGGTCACTGTGACAAGCAATTCAGATGCAGTCACTCATCAAGATCCTGGGAACCAGGAGACGGTCACGTAGATATATTTCTGGGTTCAATATTTCATAGCCAGCTCCTGCTGTCTCCATGAGGAGAAAGAGTTATCACAGCTGAGTGGCAGAGTGGAAGAGACACTGATGGATCCTGACAAGGCCTGTGGGCCGCTCCTGTGAGTGTGCCTTTGGGGAAGGCAATCCTATCACCTTTCACTGACTGTAATTAACTGGCTTAAAGAACTGCAATGAAATTGGTTGTGATTTTTTAGACTATTTATTTGAAACTGTGATGTCCCGAGGCAGCAGAAAAAGAGAGATGAGGGTTAGATTTTATAGTGATTAAGTCCAATTGATCAGAGCCGTCAGGCCTTTCTGGGGAGTGGAAAATGAATATTTGTGGTGTAATTAACTCTGACTTTGGCTCTGGTTCTCTTCATTTTCTTTTTCTTAAAAATCTAAATCATCTGTAAAGGAGCCCTCAGAAAAATCATCAGGTTCAGTCAAACTGTTATCTTTCCACTTTTTTTAACCTACTCCCTCAGTAACTCTGTCCTTAGACTTGCATAAATAGGAAGGTTAGTTTTAAAATAAAACTAAGAGTTGGATTCTCATGTCAGCAATGAAACCCAGCATAGATTTTTTTTTTTAAATTTAACCTTTAAATCTTTACTGTTGTAATGTCCCTACTTCATTCCTGTCCAGATGAAGCACTGTTGTTTTAACTTCTTTGAAGGGTTGGCTATTATAAATGTCTATTTTGTCTATGGTTTTTGCACTTTTATGCAAATATACAATACAAAAACAGACAAACTAAGAAACAACCCAACTTATCAGAACATATATACCTGAATTAGACTGAAACTCAAGACAAGTGGATTGGTGTGTTTATATTTAGTTCTTGTTTGTAGTTCACTGTAGATATTGACAAACAATGTAGTGAACTTTCTCTTGTACCACGGACTCATTGGCAAGAATAGATGCCCTACCTATTGTTTACCTTACTGCAGCTTTGTCAAGGCCCCATGGTGTTAGTTTGTAAGGCATTGGGTACCATTAAATGTTTACAAGGTTGACACTGTGTAAACATACTTTTTAAACAAAGACAGGACCTTTGGGTTTGTGTCTAAGTCTGAGAAAGTAGAGTTATTGCCTAAACAGAATCAATTTGTTAGCAATGAAAAGTAAGGAGCATACCCTCAGGGTATCAGATATGAACAGTAGTCTCCAAGGCAAAGCAAGTGAAGAAACTAAAGTATTGCTATTTAGTCCACATTTCCCTCTTTTTGGTCAATTTAAAGTTTATAGCCTGAATCACAACAGTGTGTCCTCTGTCGTCTCCCACTACACTTGCGACATGGGTCCATCCGTGCTGCAATTCACTGCATTTCGAAGTGGAAATTTTTTTCTTTGGCTGCTGTTCATTTGCATTAAGTTGAAGTAAATTTTCAAATTTTTGCCTGGTACTATATGTCACTGTGTCTATTTGTAAAACATATTTTGAGCTCACTATATATATATATATATATTTTTTATTGTCAACTGGTGCTCTTTGACCAGCATTTCCCACACACAGACTTTACAAGGGTAATTTCCTCAGGTAGATCTGAGCACTCATAAAATAATTTATTTTCTGGCTGCATCACTCATATGTTTTTTTTATTTAAGTGTACTCCAGAAAATGGCCAGGTATGCTTTCTTTTTTTAGTTTTCTGAAGCTACTAGTGTGTATAAGTGTAACCTGCTGAGTGACCTAAACTTCTGTTTGGAAGTGCTTTTGTCTCGCGTGAAATTCTGCTGTGCTACGTTGCACAGTGGATGGATATTCAGTGAGAAAGTAAACTCAAATCAAAATGACCACAGCATGCAGGATTAGGTGTTTCATTCTGACAGGATATGTATATAATCAGAGTTTTTACCTATAACATGTATCACAGAGTAAATGTGGTTAGTATGTCAATGTTTATTTATTTATTTCCTGCCAGGCGCTTAGGGACTGATTAGAGTTGCCAGATTCACTGGCTGAATGTATATGACAAGTGAGAGAGGTTGAGCTGATTTTGAACATGGATTTGCTAAAAAAAAAGAAAAAGAAAAAAAAAGAGGTTTATTATTAAAAATTTACAGAAACATACAGCCTAGAGATATGTAGTGATGAGCGCAGACACAAATTTAATTTGGGTATTTAGACCCAAATTGAAACTAAAGAATCATGGCTCTTTAATAAGTACAACTCTCTTTTTCAAAAATCAAAAAAGGAGTTAAGAAAATATAGTAGATGAACTTTTGCCATCAGTGTTTATCAGTGACGTGACAAAAAAAAAACCAAACAAAAAAAAGAAACAGAAGCAGCTTGATGAGTTTGCTCAGATTCAGTCAAACAGAGTGAAGTTGACTGGACGGCACGAGACAAAACATGCTGGGAAAGCGCTCTGGGAGTTTTTGAAGATAAAGACCTGAATATTCTTCAGTGTCCAAGCCAAACAGCTGGTCTCAGCTGCAATTCACCCGCTTAAGACAAAACTTCTTGAACAAACAACAGCTGAAGACAGCTGCAGAAGAAGCTGGCGAAGCGTCCCTGAGGAGAGGGTCGTTCTTTGGTGACATCCGTGAATCATATCATCTCTGCACTTAATGACCAGCTCACTTGTAACTGTAGGAGCACATGGTTCAACATCGCTGTGAAGCGTTAGGATATGACGCTTAGTGCCATGTAATTAAATATCTTATCAGGATGAAGGATTCTGTTACATTAAGAGTCTGTTAAGATAATCTCTAGGAGACATCATATAAAGCTTCATTTACCACTGTATGAAGGTTGAGAGAATAAGTTCCACATTTTGCAGACGGGACATTGATGAATGTTGACTATTTAGTTTAGTTTAGGGATGTACTCATTCGTATATTCATTTGATACTTGTTGAACACTTAAACAGATATATTGTGTAATGTTTATAGATGCTTGTATGTGCATTTTATATGTTACTAGTGAAGATAAATTACATGCTCCTGTTACTGACTACCAAATTTTGTTTAAAGCAAAGTTGAACTCCTGACTAGGCTTTATGTAACAGCAGTGGTGGATGGCTGTGATAACTAATGTCTGTGTACATAAATTTGAGTTTGAATTTGCTTAGAAATCTTCTCTTGGTTTTTAGGGAATCACTTCTTATTTGTAGGCCTTAAAGTTAACAGAAAAGTATAGAAAAAAGTGTACAGTATTTGTGTTCAGAAAGGGAAAAGTGGATATGCAGCAACAATGTCACACCTATAAAAGGAATGGGTTTAAACAGCGATCCTCTGAGTAGATGACCAGCTTTAACCAGAGAGGCTTAGTAGGGTCCTGGAGCATGATGTTGAACAGGAAATGGGACATGCTCTGATTAGGTTGCGTGCCCATCACTAGTTTAATGTTGATCACAGAAAAGCATAAAAAAGCGGGTTTAAACCCCAGTGCTGTGAGGCAACCTTTTACTTTTTACTCCCTCACAAGACGGGATAATAAAAGTAAAATACCGTGACTTTTTCACAAGTGGACAGTTTCCTTAATGATACGTGCTTGGCTAAAATACAGCAGTGATGCAGTACAACCGCTCCATTTTTAATCATGTCTGTTCACCTGTGTTTATAGAAACTGATGTTAAGGGGTGGAGTCACAGACAAACTCCACCCCATCTTGCAAATAGTGCTGCAAAATGCAACATAATGTGAAGATTAGCGAATATAAAGGTGCAATAAATCTGTGATGTCACAGTTAGATGCAAATCTGAACTGCTTCGTGAATGAAAAATTTTCAGCCCTAAAAAACAAAGTGGCAAGGTTGTGTGTTTTTCCAGCTAGCAGTGACTTTAGACAAGCAAATAAATGCAACCAAGCACAGAAAACGTGATGTAACTTTCCATCATATCCTCTTTGAAGTTCTAAATAAGCTTTTTTTTTTTTTTTAGTGCTATGAAACTCTGTGTTGTGCAGCTAGTCTTGTTTTACGCATCATTTATTTCTTATTTGTTGGGCTGCTTTTCTCAGAGCATGTTTCTTTAAATCTGAGCAGAAAGATTTTGTGTTTCATTTTGAATAGTGAACATGGCTCAGCGGTTTCTTCGGCATTTCAAATCACGAGCTATTGTTGGGTAACAGTTCACATCTTAAACAACAAAGAAAAAATCTACACTGCTACATTTGGTTTTTTTCTGGCTCCAACAAACCTTCCCACACTCTCTTCCACGCTCATTGCCTTCATTATTCAGGACTGCACAGTAAGCAGACAGAAGCTCAAATTAGGAACTTTATTCTCTAATGAGGAATTAAAGGCTATTACAGCCCCATAACCCATTTATTACAGTTGAATATTGGTAGGGGGTCGGCACTTTGATTAATGCCAATAAGTCTAAAGTTTCTACTTGCAGGTGCTAACATTTAGGACTGTCCTTAATATGTTTTAAACCTTCCTTTTCTAATCTCCATCCAGTAAAACCACGAGACACCTCCTGATCATGTAGTCAAATATTTAACGCATTATTAAAAGTAACTGAGAGGTCACTTCTCTGTTTTATTTCTTTTTTTGAATCAGAAAATGAAATAGCAGTTTTTTTCTAGTGTTTTAGATGGCTGTCTCATTCATTAACAAGTTCTCAGAGGGGATTTGCGCCATTTCAAAAAGGTAGCGTAAAACAAGATAATATGAATATGATGTCAGTGCCAAATGCAAGATGTTAATTTCATTATTGTAAGAAGTGAAGCAGAATTTCATTAAATGCTATTCTGAAAGTTTGTAACCATGCAGGCTTTTGCAAGCATCTCAAAAATTCTTCAATTGGAAAATAAAAATGATTGTAAACTACAGTACAAAGTGGTTATAGTCTCAGCTTTGTTTGAATCACTTGAAGTTACAGGAACATTTTTCTAAACTTTTGCTTTCTCAGGAAAACTATATCTTGTGTTTTAATCTGTATTTGTTCCAACAAAATTTAGCATCTTTTTTGAAAGATAAACATTGTTTGCAATGATAAAGCCAACTGTAAGCGGTCGGGATCTCAATTTCATATGGAAGCTCTAATAACCTCGATCAGCTGTAATACATAGATGTGACATGAATGCACGTCTGTCATGATCAGGTACTGAAATCTAACAATGTTACTTTGTCTTTGCAGAGTGAGCTGCCGTGAATCCTGAGAGCACAAGTCTCCAGACAGGAGACAAGATGGCGTCCAACAACACCCTCCGCAGCTACTCCATCATCCCGTGCTTTATCTTTGTGGAGGTGAGAGGCCGTGTGATTGTATTTAGAGTGTGCATATGTGAATGAATTTTGCAGGTCTGTGGTATGTACACAAGCAGTTTCCACGCTCATTACCAGTCAAAAATGATCACCTCCCTCCGTCAGCAGAATTCTTCCTAATTTTTGTTGCACTGTGGGGTGGCGCTCCTTTGCAAGGATTAAGTATAAAGCCAGAGAATTCATTCATTCAATGAAGTATCCACACAAAGCTAGAGAAAGAAACTTGTGTGGGTGTGTGTGTGTGTGTGCGTGAGGGGTAAATTAACCATCAACAAATTATCTCTCATGGTAAATTATACACAGCAAACCAGAGCATAAAGTGTTGGAGTGAGTGAAGAACAGAGTGACTAAAAGCTCAGCAGCTTCTCCATATTTAATTACAATGTTGGCTGAAAGTCCTTAATCAAAGACATGTCTCAGGACACTTGGTATTCTTCTCCTCTATCGCTCTTGGTGTTTTAAGGCTGTGTGGTTTATCCCTCTCTTATAACACATCTACAAGCTGTTCTGTGTATTACGCACGATGTCATAGCCATGTTCTGAACATGCCTGGGACTCACTTTATTATGAAGATACTTGTTGAATTGTAGTATGTGGCTCAAGCAAGCACATCATACTCAGAAAGTAGCTTTTATTAGCTAACAGAATGAAAACTGACTGGACTGTTTGCTGTTGTGGGAGTTATGTTCCCTGATTTGTTAGTTAGTTAATAGGGAGCTCTGCTGTTCTTTTTCATGTTGTGTGATTCTCAGGCCGCTCCTGGTACGTATAAGGAGGTTTCTATGTGTAAGGGTGCATCGTAGAGGCAGGAGTACTGCTGCAACAGCTCAATCACATCAGTCTCTTTTATTTAATCAAGGAAGTTTTGCTATTTGGCTTCTATAGACACTATTCAGATATGCTCTGTGTTAACACAACAAGACTACTCTCACACTAATGATACATTACTCAGAAGTATTAGGTTATGACTGTAGTCACACTGCACAACGGCTATTGTACATTTGCAGTAATTTGCAGAATGTCCTTTAATTTTGTTTAGTTTTTAAAGTAAAACATTTTCTTCTATAACATGATGTTTCAGCCTCTATTTTATGTTGCCAATGAGATGTTCATGGTTCAGTTCATATCACAGTTACCATTGTTTTTTTTTTCTACTTTTTTTTTCTCTGGTCTTGCAGGCAGCCTTGCATTAAAAACTGATACTGTTTTGTAAAGAATATTACCTTGTGAGCTCAGGAACACTGCAAACCACTGGCAGCAAACCCATTTTGGCGCTACATGCACAAGTGCAAGTAGTCAAAGCAAAAGCCAAATATCAACGACACTGAGAAACACTGCTCATGGTTCTGAGTCTGGGCTCATCTGAGATGGATCGATGCAAAGTGGAAAAGTGTGAGGAGTCCACATCTAAAATTGTTTTTTGAATTCATAGAAGTAATCTCTTGACTTAAGAGGAAAAGACTGTAAGAGCAATGTTCAAAATCCAGGATCAGCGATGGTATGAGGTTGTGTTAATGCCCATGGCATCATGGGAAATTTGCACATCGGTGAAGACACCTTTAATACTGAAAGGTTTTGGAGTAACATACCCCGCCATCTAAGTAACATCTTTTTCAGGGAGGACCCCACTTATTTCAGCAAGACAATGCTAAACCACATTCTGCACATTCTCCAGCCTTTTTGGAACGTGTTGCAGCCATCAAATTCAAAATGAGTGAATTTTTGCAATAAAATAACGTTTCCTATTTTGTACATGTGATATCTTGTCTTTCTAATCTTGTCAACGGAATAAAGGTTGACAAAGATTTGCAAAACATTGTATTCTGTTTTTATTTACATTTGGCTCAATGCCCCAAGCTCAACCATTATGTTTATTCATGTGGGCATATTCTGCAACTGTTCCACTAAATTTTATTCATTTTTCATTAGTCACCATGTATATCAGTCCTGCGACTTATTATTTTTTTTGTCTGTGCTGTATTTCTCTGTTGAGATTTATTATATTGGTTACGCTAAAAAAAAAGTCATCTCAGAACACAAAAGGAAAGATTAAACATTGAGATTAGACAGAACTCTCCTCAGAGAGACTCTAATAGCTCATTGAGGAGCAAGGTTTCTTTAATTTTTATCTTTTTTGCTTTCAACCCCGCTCCCTCCTTGCCTATTCCTCACTCATACGGTTCTCAAAGGTATCTTTTTGATCTCCTACATGGTTCGACACGTCCCTGCTTTTGAATTTTTTCTTTAAAGATGCCTCTGTCTTTACAGCCTCGTTTTTCTACTGCCCCTCCCTTCACTGCTGAACCTGCTTCCTCCCTCAATCTCTCCTGCTGCCACAGGAGCTCTCCTTTCTCGCGTTCTTTGTCCTCTTTATCAATTTATTTTTCCTCCTCTCGCTCTTTTGCTGCTCACTTGTTCCTTTCATTATTCTTTTTCCCATTTTCTTTCTCTTACTCATCCTTCCTGTCACGATCAGAGTAAGGCAGAAGGACGCTGCTGTCACATGACCAAAGGAAAGCGATGTGATTGGACCAGCTGGGGCGTGTAGCTCAGTGCTAGAGGCGATGTGAGAGGGAAGATGTTTATCCATGGTGATTTGTTTATTTAGATGTGTAACTTGTTGCTTTTTCTTCATCTTTTTCCTACCGTGAAGGTTGTCATTTCTTGCTTCTATTTGCCATTACAGTTACAGTGTGCAGAAAAAAGGACTATAAGAGATGAAAAGGCATGGCAATGGGAGTAGAATGGGAGAACGATCAGATGGGGAGGAGGATTAAAGCAAAATGAGAAGGAACGAAGCAAAACATTGCTTATATGAAATGAATGAAAAGCAGAACTGGAGGCAAGCCTTGAAGACCAAGGAGATAACATAAACACCCTGGCTCAGGTTATATAACATATGGAGCCATAGGCATTCATTAATTAGAATAAAAAGGCTTACAACATGTTTCAGATTTTGTGTACAAGACCAAAAAAGTGTCAATATTCACTTTTCCAGCCTCTAAAAGCAACATCTACAATACTCAACTAGTCATGAAATGACAAAAGAAAACAGGAACTTAATCAATAATATGAATAATGTGTCAAAATGCTCTTTCATCTGTCATTTCTCTTTCTGTGTGTTAACGATTCCTCGGGCTGACGCTTCTGAAACTAAAATCTTTTCATTTTTTTTAATCACCTTTCTCTTGACTGCACTGATCCAAAATGACTTTTGCATGAGATATTCTCACATTAGGCTTTTATCTGAGGAAACACATTATAAATTTAGTCGTCGAATGGCACATAGCCTAATTAAAGCTGCTAGTTTTGTTTCATGCAGTTTAGACACAAGGCACGTCACTCAGCTCTGACTACTCATAAAGATTTTTTATCACAGTTGAAGGGACTCATTTAAGCTTATTTGAAAGAAAACATGCTTTTATTGATGTTAGATTTCTAATCAGAGGAATGAGCATTATTAATTTAGCAATACTTGAATATGAACAATGGCTATTATTTATTTATTGCTTTTTTGGGCCCTGGGCTCAACTGTATCAAGTGAAGTTCATCTATATGTTTTGAGGGGGGAATAAAAGCAGCTTTGAGTTGAAATCTCATCTCTAAAGCTTGACAGGCCTGATGTAGACGCCTTTTTTCATCTGTCTTTGCCTGTTTAGCATCTGCTAACGCTACATGACAGTGAACTGAAAATCTGGGACTTTGTGCTGGATTTATGTAACATCTTCCTGGTTTTTTCATGTTGCACGGGAAGGAGGAGCTCAGCAGTGGTTCTGACTTGAAGATAAGATAAAGAGAATAAAAGGGAAAAGAACAAGGGTTGAAGTGATGGATTTTATTTGTGTAGATATATTTGCAACACTGTAAGGTTGAGAGGTTGATTTTTAGCTAGTGTGAAAAGAAAAAAAAGAAAAAAAGTGCCTTTAAATTCATACAAGAACACAATTAATGTACCCATTCCTGCTTAGCTACACTACTCTGTGGCATGTACCCTGTAATAAGCATTTATAAAGGACAATATCCTCCAAGGCCAATAGTAAATGATCCAGATTTGCACCAGAATATAGCAAGAACATGTTTTGTCCATGTTTCACTCTTGCATGAATCCAACTTAGTTTTGCTCGATGGAGGAAAATGCAAAACATTCCAAGTTAGAGGTGATTTTTTAAACAGGCACAAGGCAGATGTAGGGTCCTGTTAGAGCTATTGTATGAAAGGAGAACTAGTCTTAGATTGGGCAGGTGTGTTCTGGCCAGAAGATGAATAGCCACTGATCTCTTCGTGGTGCTGCTCATCACTGCTCATTGCTGTTACTTGTTGCAGGAAAATGCCACGTTTGTAAGTTTGATTTGATCATCACCGAAGTGTCAACTGGATTTGGAATAAAAATGAAAGAAAATGATCCTGGATGAATTCTGTAAACACTGATTATGAAGTACATCAGTTAGCTCAAACAGGTGCAGACCACCTGAGTGGTTTAAGGCTTGGCCATAGCATCTGCAGCGGGGTAGATCCTAGACCAGGTCCCTGAGGGCCCCTGCCCTGCATGCTTTAGACATTTCCCTGTTTCAACGTGCCGTGATACAAATGGCTGTGTCATTAACAGACTTGTGCAGACCTTGATGACAAGCTGATGATGATCCATTCATTTTAATCAGGTGTGTTGAGGCAGGGAAACAACTAAAGCATGCAGGGTAGCAGCCCTTGAGGATGCACTTGAATGCATGTGTGTGAAATGCACAGAGGATGCATTTCAAACATGAATTCACATAAAAAATGTAAGTAAGTGTGTAAAGCCAACTATGGTGCATTAGGTAATTTTTCACCATATTTGCAGTATGTGAATATGCCTGCAAGTCAAGATAATATTGTAGACCTATAAACTCAACTTGGATTGTGAGGGGATTCTTTCTGGCCCACTTTGGCTCTGCTGCTCCTCTTTGAGGGATCAGTCTCTGCAAATCAATACAAATTTGTACTGAGTGATCAGCTTCGTCTCTGGATGAAACATTTCTGCTCAGCTGGGACTTGTCTGTGCCAGGATTAAAAGTCTCACATCCATAAGATAAGAGGGGTTATTGAATAATTTCATATAAAAAATGATGTGATTCACACATGTTCGCCAGATTAGAAGGAAGTCGAGACTAGTGTTTGACAGTGTTCTGGACCACCATCAACGAAGAAAAAAAAAAGGAGAATATCCTTTGGATGGCAGGTGTCTCATTCTAGTCGAGTTAAAGAGGGGTTGTCACCAGCAGCACTCACTGAAACAACTAAGGTAGCACACACTAACTTGACACCTTCATTAAATTGTACATTTTATGTTGTCTTTACCTTCATCGTCCATCTATAGACAACTGCACCAGCAAGGTTCTGCCAGACTTCTCTGTAAAATAGGTGAATTTTACCTTCCAATATAGAACAAAAATGGCATGCTGCAGTATCTTTGTAAAACCATTTTATGACAGCCAGTCTTGTTAGTCCACCCTTCAACGTGGCTAATGCAGCATGACGCCGGCTGAGGACTGAATATGACGGAGCCACAAGTTATGCTTTATGGTGGGTAAAGGAAATTTGTCCAGGTGCAGAACTGTCAAAGAAAATCCAGTTCATTAAAAAGTCACAGAAACCGGAAACAGCCTCCAGGGATTAGACACAACACTGCCATCTTTTTTTTTGAGAGAGAGTTGGCGCACGTCAACATCTTTATCAAAAGGTAATTATACAGCTGAGTCACTACCAAATATGTTCAGACAAAGATTACAAACAAATAAGCTAAAAGTCAGACCAATCTGAAAAATAATAACATTAAGAAAAAACATCTGACATTGTCTTTTTCTTGCTGGCCGTTTTGGTAATTTGAAACAGCCTGATGACAGTTGTCATGTTTAACAGTTCAGAGGTTATTTTTTATGGTTTTTTATGATGTATATTGTAGAAAATTAGACCGGGTTAAGGTGATTCAGTATAGAATATTAAGTATTTACTGTTTTTTAAAAAAGTAAGTTTATAATTAAGAAAAACATAGAAGTAGTGGTTCACAACTATGTTGTGGTCGTTTTGATCTTTTTACCTGTATATAAACTTTGCATCTAATTTTCCTGTTTTTTTTAGGCTTCTGCCACTTATTAAAATGAAAGGGTAATATGAAATCATATTAATTTCAATTATTTATTCACATGTACTCAACTGCACATTGCCACAGTTATTCATCCCAAGCCTTTTTGCATGCATTTCCATATAAACCTGACATTCCTTATGTGATCCTGCAGGGTATTACATGGTATTTCTGCAAGCAGAGGAATTTACATATATTCAGACGAAACCTCCGAATCATGCGCTATCCGATTATCCTGCTGGAGTGTGTGGAGGAATGCGCAGTTATAAAATGCATCTAGTATTTATTTCATATCTCTCCTGGTATAAGACGGCATTTGTGGTCAAGCAGCTTTAGGATGGAGGGTTTTTGTTTATTTCGTTTTTGCCTGTTGCTGACAGGTACGAGTATAATTGTGGCGTGCAGCCAGGTATTACTGCTCTTCACAGCGGTAGTTCTTTAAGCATCTGGACTGTATGAAAATGTTCTGCACAGTTTGGTATCTTTTTAACAACTGGAGAAAGCTAAACTAGAGAAGAGCGTGCATAGAAACGGATGCATCACACATGAACACACCTGGACATTTTTAAGCAGCCATCTGGCATCATACAGAGAACAGGAGAGTTATGTTGGCATTACTCTCCTTTTCTCTGTCTGTACAGTTGCTTTCTTGCTCCTGCTGCCTGAACTCTACTGGCCATACTGTCCAGTCTGATTCACACACACTAATGACATAAGCTTTAATTACAAAAACAACCAATTTTCCGCAGTTAATGAGTGCTGATTTTTAGTGAAACAGAATTTGCCTGCTCTGCCGTGTTGCAGTAACTGCTGTATCCTGCTGTAAAATATACACAATTAGAATCATAAAGCATTGGTGTAGGCTGCAACGCTGCATAGAGCTACATTTCTGCATTCATAGATGACCCACAACTTGATACTACTGATGGTGAGGTGAATAATATTGATCCGCTCACTCCAGTGCCAAGTAGAAGTCACGGTGATATTTAGTACCTACCATAATATTGTTGTAGTAACACAACACTGATCTCTTTTCCATCAAAGCTGGCTGGCATTGATTCTAAAAAGACCAGCAAGATCTAATGCAGTAAAACTAATAAGAGCCGTTCCAAAAGACCAGAGCCGTTGTACAATCTTGAATCAGCAGTGGAAAAACATGGGCTCAGTCTTCTTATCTTTATGCATTTTAAGATAAGATAAGATAAGATATCCTTTATTTGTCCCACAATGGGGAAATTCCAGTGTTGCAACGCACATTTTAAGATGTTGTTGTTTAATGTTGTAATAATGCAGATCTTTGTAAATTCTGCCCTTATGCACCACATTCAAAAGTGTTATTTCCAACAATAGCATTTGAAACTTTATTTATGAACATTGTTGAATGTTTTTAATTATACCATGCAATGTTATAGATCTTGCATGAAACAGCATAGCAGCATTCATAAGGCACTCATTGTACCATCTCTGCAATGCAGTCTTCTATGAGGTTCAGGATACACTAGCAGGAGGTTCAGCTGATAAATCAGAAGATCTATTAAAGGTGACATAATGATGTGGTTCTGTGGATGCAGAAAATCAAAGTGTTTTTTTGAAGGGTCTAAAGTTAAGCTGACTTTGAACTGGCCCTAGCAGCAGCTAATGTTCAAAAAAGGGCTAAAAGAGACGGAGGCGTTAAACCCCCAGTTTGAACATGGATCCAACAGATGTGCTGGGAGACACCCAGATCACAGAGAGCCCACCCAGCAACCCATAGGCCAAGCTCTTATCATATGATTTTCAGGCACATCCAACAGAATTTCATCTTTCTGACTGACTGTTTATATCACAAACAGACATGTACAAATGTAACACTTATGATGGGTGGCAGTCTGAACATGGCTACCTGTTGGTGACAGAGTGGTAACCTAGTGGTTACAGAGGTGGGTTTGGGCATGGAGGACCCAGGTTTAATCCCCTGGGTTAACAAAGGCAAGCCATTATGGGCCCCTGAGCAAGGCCCTTAACCTCCAACTGCTCCCCGGGTGCTTCAGCAGCCCACTGCTCCTAGTCTAACTAGTGATGGGTTAAAAGCAGAGGACAAGTTTCAGTGTGTTTTGTAAGATATGTACTGACAATAATATGGATTATCTTATCCTTATCCTTATAACCCAAAGGACCTTCTGCTAATGTCCCAGGGCAACTTTGAGGCATCCCATATCCATGCTTGTGTCTTGCATAGTTCAGAGTTATTCTAAAAAAAAAAAAAAAAAAAGAGGAATATATAGTACACAATATGTATCATATTTTGTGGCTTTAGCGGTCTTTATACATCATGTAAAGATATAAAATGGGGGCAGAGAAAGATAGGGAAGACACCCAATGTAGGGCCATAGGTGGGGACTCAAACCTGGGTTGCACAAGGGCTATAGCCTCTGTATACAGTTGCTCAACCAGATGAAGTGCCTGCCTTCCATGGGGTGTTGTTTTAATGTTGTGAGCTTTGGATGTTATAGTCAGGCTTTAGGCTTTCAACTGCTTTCATGTTCTGTTTTTAATTTTTTATTATGATCATTTAGCTTGCCTTCACATGTTCTGTCACACTTAAATATCAATTTGGGGTGGGGGGGACAAAAAACAAAAAACAATACAAAAAAAAACTGCCCTTACATTAATGCTGTAGATACACATGCTGTTTTTATACTCAAATATGTTTTGTTGTCTTATTTTTCAATACGTTTGTCAATAATTACGTTGTTCACATTCTTTTATTGCTTTTCAAATCAGTTTAAGTTGAGATTTGCGTTGCATTGCTTCAGGTGAGTGTCAGACTTTCTGACGGTGAAACAGTGACACCTGGTGTTGAATGCAGGTGTTACAAGAACCACCTGTGCTACTAAAAATAGAACCACCATCACTCCTACACATACATGTATGTCTCACTAGGTGCAAAGATTTGTCAGGTTATAGGGAAACAAAGGTGAAAGGACGAATAGATATAAGAGTTATCTATGCATAACAGTCTGTAACAGTCAGTCATTCTTGCTCACTTGTGACAACACTGGTTAAGTAAACTGAAAATTAATTTAGCATTACCACCCATGATGTAAGACAGTGCCATCTGGCATAATGCTGACTGACTAAGATGCCCTTTTTCTTCCACTTCCTGTTCCCCTTAAACAGCCCTTCCTTTGATGACTTTAAAATATGAAAACCTCTCACACTTCTGTTTAATATTAAAGCCCACAGGCTTCCTGGATTGGTGGAAGCAGTAATGCATTAGTGGGTGAAGATGATTTTCAAAAACCTCGTTAAAAGCCTTGCTACGCACTGGGGTGAATCTTCTTTCCCAGTGTGGGTTTATTATCACTGACTAAGGATGCTATATATAAACAATATATATTTATATATACGAAGAATGCCTGCAGCTGAGTCTAGAAAAAAAAAAAAAACAGCAAAAGGAGGCCAGAGACAAAAGATGATGTTAGTGGGATAAAAGGATGAGGGGGTGAGGTAGGAAGGGAGGTGGTAAGTGATGGTGGTGGTGTTGGTGAGGCATGCAGAGTTGGCATGTGACAGGAAAAAGAGAGAGTGAGAGGGAGAGAGATGTGATTTTAGAGGATTTATGCGGTTCTTTTGAATCAAGATCTGTTTGACTCGTTGGAGCTGAGAGGAGCAGAGCGACGAGCTTCAAAGCAAACAAAAGCAAAGAAACTGACTTTTAAACTGGAAGCTGAATCAGGGCAGCCTGCAGTGCAGAGTATGTGCAGCTAACAACTCTCTCGTCCTCACTTTTCTTCCTCTCTTCTTCCATCTGGACTCGGCATGTTTTTCTTCCAGCTCGTCATCATGTCCGGCACGGTGCTGTTGGCCTACTACATGGAGTGCACAGACCTTTTCAGCGTGCACGTGCAGGGCTTCTTCTGTAATGATGCTGAGCTGATGAAGCCCTACCCTGGCATGGAGGAGTCCAGCTTCATCCCACCCCTCATCCTCTACTGCGTGGTGGCTGCTGCTCCTACAGTTATAGTAAGTGAAAACCCCTCTTACGTGTATTTCACAGTTACATTTTTTTGGATGCTCTACCAAATCTGGCACGCTTGTATTTACTTGTTTTCTTTCAAGCCTCTCTCTTGTTCTTCCAGCCATTTGCTACAAACAAAATTATTGTCTGTAGCAAAATTACATAACTTTCTTGAGGACTAGTGAATTTAGAGATGATATGAAAATTTATACAGCAAGTTTTATAAAGCCGCTAGGAGTGGAAAGGACTCTTAAAGGTAGGGTGTGTGATTCCATCTGATGTCTAACCTAGATATTCATTGAATAACTTATCATTCAAAAGCCACACATTTTATGAGTTCAATTTTAAAAACCTGAGGGGTTGGAAAGGCGGGTGTCCAAGATGGATTGAGTGTTCCTGGAGACCACTGTAGGGATGGGAGGAAGTTGTGCTCTGTCTTTGTCTTTGCTCTGCTGTTTTGTTTTAAATAAAAATAGATGTAACATCATCTAGAAATTGCTTACCCTACCTTTAATGTAATTATCAACTTTGGAAGTATCATGATGATTTAACTCTATTATATTATAGTATTTCCCTTTAAACAGCAGTCAGTGTTGCTGCTAATAGTTTACTAATGACTTTTTACATTAATTTCCCCCTCTGAGTGATTTTACGCACTAAAGATACAAAAGATTTGACAGTCAAATAAACCCCAACAACTCTAACTGGCACAGGGTTGACAGACCTCATTTAATATTAACATATGGCACAAATTTAGCTTAGCAAGGCCTATTTCTGTAAAGCATTTTTATCCTTGCCAGTCTATACCTTCTCAAAGAAGGGCAGAGAATATGTCCTACCAAAATAGTGTTGTTTTTTTTTTCCTGAAATTTATACAATATCTCTGACTAAATATCTGCTGCCTTTTCTGTCTTGTTAAGCATAGCACCTAAGTGTGAAGTGATGAAGTGAAGCTTCAAAGGTAACACATAGGAGTAATTAATGATGTTGATGAGTCATGGCAGTGAGTCAGGGTCCTGACACTGATTAATGTAATTAAGTAAAGCTGGGGTTCTTGCCACAACATTTCACACATTTTGGCAGTGAACAACAGATTTTTTTTTATAAATAATTAGAGAGAAAGAGTGATGGAGAGAGCAGCAGCTGCTCTGTATGCATGCACTGTATCAGTGGCCTCGATGACAGTTGCACTGTACCGCCACCAGGTGTCAGTGTTACTCTTTTTCTACAATATCTGTTGAAAAAGAACACCAATTTTATAAATTAGCATTCTCTTTAAGTTTACTGCCTGTTGAGAAATGAATATACAGCAAGAAGACAGCTGTAAAAATGTTGTTACGCAAACTTATTTACATTAATTATAGGATGTAACAACGCATTAGACTGTACCACATTAGGTCTTATGTCAGCCATTGTTAATCTCACTATTTGTCATTTTGAATATAGTTTGAATGTCGGCAACAGAATCTGTCTTCTCATATCCGCCCTAGTTCAACTGACAGACCCATAGAGAGTTCATCAAGTATTTTAATGAACACAAGAGCAAAGTATTTTGATGATGATGTAGTACAGCAGTGGGGGGAAATCATATTGTTTGTATAACTGACATGTGAACCCCTTTCAACACAGACAACGTCAATTAGAGAAATTTAAATTAGATTCTACTTTTTAGTGATGTCCCTTTTTTTGAGAAATGTTTTGCATATACATTAGGCTAGTGTAGAGTAGAAGTACACTTTATTAGATGACAGAATAACATCAGTATGATGGATTACCATAAACTCTCCAAAATGCAAAATTGGCTTTACAACATCATATTATCTTAGATCATTTAATTATAGCAACATGAAATCTAGATAGTCATGCAAGAGTTCTGTGTGCTGTTTCCATATCCCAGGTTTTACTCCCTCTCCAATCAGTGATCCTCCAAATGTAGCCCCATTTCACTTTCAAGAGACTCTTAATCATGGATGTGACTGTTGAAGCTGATTCCTGGATTTACACCACCTGTTTAGCTGTAATGAGACATTAGTGTCCTGCTGCCAGTGTGAGCACCTGCTTGTGTCTCCTGCTTTTCTTTTCTTCTTTCTTGTTATCTGGGACTTTTAGTTTTCCGCTCTCAGCCTCACTTAATGCTGAGTGCTGTTACAAGTATGTTAACCTGAAGCACTGACAATTATTGTCACCTTTATCGCACAAATAAAATGCTCTCTGCTCTTTATTCTTCTCCTGAGAGCAAAGTGTTGAGTTGAATCAGCAGACCACAGCCCCTCGTGCCTACAGCCACAGACACGTTAGGCAATAAAATAAAAGGAATCGATTTAAAAAGGAGAGCTCCTATTGACCAGTATATTGTACATCTGTGTGCATATTCAGATAGACTATGTTGAAGGTATTAAAAAGGGTTTAAAAAAAGACAAAACAAAAAAAAGTGTGTTTTTTCACTAATGCAACAGTTTTTTGTCTCCAAATGTGACACTCCTACGCAGTTTGTAACTTCACATGAAACTTCTAAAATTGTCGTGAGATAAATTCTTTTTTTCTTCGTTCTTCTTGTCCTGATTCCACCCTCCTCCATGTAGGGTGCTGTGTCAGCCAATGCTGGTTGTTTCCAATATTTCTGTCCTTTTCCCCCTCTAACTTTGTGTTATGGAGTCTTTTTTCTGTTCGAACGCTGCTCCAGAGTTTTTAATTGTGCCCTTTGAGAGCACCGTGTCCGGTGTCGAAGCTGAAGTCAGCTTTATGTATTACTCAGTCACCGCATGCTTCATAAAGCAGAGAAGCAGCCAATCAGAATTAATGATGACAGGGCTGAGATGCTGGCCAATTAGCAACAGAGGTAATTTGAGCAGTGTTCCACATGGTCAGACCAACAGGAGTCTGTGGAGGTTAGACGGGCTGTACTCATGCAAGAGTCTATCAACGTATTCAGCCGTGGACGGCCGTAAGAAAGTCAGTGTGAGCACCTCAGAGCCGAGAGTGTGATGGATAGCATGCTGTTGTTTTTCCTAAATGCTGATCCAACTGTGTTGATGTTTGGGGCAGAGCGGTAACCACTCTGACAGGTGGCTGCAGTTTTACCTTTTTAAAGAAAGACTATCATAATATTGCATTCTTGTAATACCTGTGCAGTTTTTTTTTTTTGCACCAATTTAGGTTCTAGCCTAGTAATTGTGTTCCCTAGTAAGAGTAGTGAATATTAGATCATCAGGAAGATCATAATTTGATTTTTTTCAACTTCAGTGGTTATCCCTCATCTGCTTCATCAGAAACATTTGGCTTTGCTTTGGAAACATAGAAACAGAGAGGAAAAGATACACCAACCATGTTCCTAGACAGCAGTATGTTTCACCAGGGCTTTCCTTCAGAATCTTAAAAATTATAAAGTTTTGAGTTATCGTTAAAAAAAATCTTGTTCTTTGTTTCAAGAAAGGAAGGCTTGTGATTGGACTCATAATTGAAGATAACTTATGATTAACTGCACAGATCTTTTAAACTTGAAGTTTATTTTTTCATGTTCTGTTCAAACATCACTGCGTCCAACTCAAAGTGTTTCCTGTGTTTCTGGGGGACTGTTGTTTTCAATCAGAAGAGAAAAAATAGCTGTACCACAATATAAAGTAGGGTTGAAATGCGATGAAATAACATTCTTAGGCAGTGATACTTGATCTCCAACTTGAAGAGTAGACTCGAGTGACAGAATTACCTTTAAGCAACAGATAGTCATTACAAACCACCCCGCCATTATTGATTATAATAAAGCTACTCAAAAGGTTTGAAGGTTTGCTTGGTTTGAGTTCTGATTTATATTTAAAGCAGCAGAAATGAGTTTTTCCCATGTTAAAACATCAGTTTCAATTTATTTAAAGGAACACTGGATTACTTTAAGTAAGTGTCATCTAGCTCTTGTGGTCTTCTGCCATGAATACAAGCAAGAAAAAAAAAAGGCAAAAGAGTAATTACCATTCAAGACAGGATTTAGCGTTACTGAGTCACCATCCATGATTTTCTGTCATGATGATTTGATGAAAGTTTCATTCATTTTTTCCAGCGCTTTATATAAGCCATGACTTTCCTGCGGTACAAAAGCAAATCATCCTTGTCACTGAATCCAGCGTTTACTCCTCTTTACTTTGTGTGCCCGCATCGCCGCGTCCATTGACCTCACCTCTTGTAGGGCCACGAAGAAAGGAAAAGATTACAGCTGCATTCACAAAACCAGGAAAAAAAGAGTCATAAGGAATGGAGGAAAGCACACGTATCCTGGGGCTCCAAACAAACTCTTTTATGAAACAGCACATACACTCAGATCAAAGGCCCAAACAACATGTGTGCACAGATATGCACACTCTGTCACTTATAAACAGACATACATTTTTATAACGCAGCGCATTACCCAAGGCGGCTGGCAGTGACTTCCATTTTGTGTGTCCAGCAGCGGTTTTTCCATTAGACCTGATGTAATGTCCACCCTGTAATGGACCTGGAGAAAAAAAAAGTTGCATTAGCACACACTGGCTTTATGTACACAGGCCAGATGGGGCAAAATGTTCCTCTGCCTTTTAACAGGATGCCAAAACTCTGTTTCCCTTTTTTTTCCTCATTTGCTTTACTTTTACTCTTTCTGCCTGTATCTTGACCTCTGAATTTTGCTGCATGTCTTCTCTGATTCTGTCTCCTTCTGTGGTCTACTTTTTGTCTCTTTTTGCAGATTTTCATCGGAGAGGTGTCCATGTACATGATGAAATCAACAAGAGAAGCTCTCCTGGCTCAGGAGAAAACCATCGTGACAGGGGACTGCTGTTATCTCAACCCTCTTATCCGTCGCATCATCCGCTTCATAGGTAAGAGTGCTGTCCGGCGCTTCGCATGTCAACGCCAATTTTTGTCATAAATCAAGGTTTTGTAACTTTAAATATACACAGGTAAATGCATTTAGTTCCAAAACATCTGGGTTAACTGGGTTGGGTCGTGATTGGCTGGCCGCGTGATTTAATAATGTTAATTTGATGCTGGAGGCTTTTCGTTACACATGCAGGAAGCTCGAGCGACCGAATGAATTTCAGTAATTCTCCTCAGAAGTAGCCATTTGGGCCCAGGTCCAGTTGTAAAACACATCCTGCTGCTTTTCTGAAACTGTGAGCCACTGAAAACAAATATGCGCTTTAAGACCTTTATGAAATAGGTGTCATAAAAAGGCTACTTGCAAGGCATTTTATTTATTACAGTAAAGAATATTTATATCACACCTACAGGCCAGCTGGGCTTTAGTTAGAAAAGTATATCTGGTGTTGTCTAAATTTTTCTGTTGTTCTTTTTTAAAAAAAAATAATATCCCTTTACTTTATGAAGCTTCTCTATTATTCATCAGGCCATTCATCCTCTTTGCACTTTCTCTGTTACTGAGGAATCTTAAGACTCGAAAGATTATTTGGCTTTTTCGTTTTCCGCTCTTTTGCTCCCTCTCACCTTAATCCCTCCTCTCCATTTCCCGCAGTGCACTTCACACAATCCCGTCCGCTCAAAGACACCTCTTCTCACACACACACCATCCCTTTTGCTAAGATCACAATAAAAAGGACAGTAATTTCATGGCTAAGCAGCCCAGATAATCAGAAGCCGTATTTCCCAGCAGAGGAAGACGGAAACAAGACAGTGAGATGTAAACTAGAAGAAACCTGACCCTGTTCTCTTCTCTTCTCTTTTTCTGCAGTTGGATAATTCAGCTCCACATGTCTGAAAAAGCAGAGTCAATAATGTTTGCATTCATATATCAGGCCCAGGGTTTGTTCATTAAAGAAATATTTACACTGTATTCACTGAAGCAGTTAACTTTATAATCTCATTTTCTGTAATCAGCTTCCAGCCAAAATGTAATCAAACCAATTTAAAAGAAATGAGCTCGTGTATTCACTCTCAGTGTAGCTCACCTCTCCGCGCTGTCTGCAGGTGCTGGCTGCCAACCATTTTCGGATCACACACGTTAGTTAGGTCAGCTGTGTGTGCAACTAGAAAAAAAAAAAAAATACTGTGAGTGTGAATAAGTGAAAGGGAAAAAAAGTCTGATGTTTTGCTGCATTGAATGATTGTTGGGAGTCATGCCGAGAGTGTGGTTTCTGTCCGAATGCGTCATTGTCGTGGGTTATTCTGTGTGCCCCAGGTGTGTTCGCATTCGGTCTGTTCGCCACCGACATCTTCGTCAACGCAGGCCAGGTGGTGACTGGAGGTCTCTCGCCTTATTTCCTGTCCGTCTGCAAGCCAAATTACACCGGCACCGAGTGCCGTTTCAATCACCAGTTTATCGTGAACGGCAACATTTGCACCGGGAACCCCATCGTCGTGGAGAACGCACGCCGGTCGTTCCCATCCAAGGACGCGTCGCTGAGCGTTTACTCTGCTGTTTACCTGACGGTGAGCAGAATGGGCCCCAGTTTATTTGTTGTGTTTCTTTATTCTGTGTTATTGAATGTTTTTGTATCCAGGATATGATACTGATTAGATTTTAAAGTCTCTTACCCCTCTGCACATACTGTAAAGATGGCTTTTTGTGTGCACTAGGGCTGAAACGGATCACAGATGATCCACGGTCTGCCTTAATCTTTTCTCTTCTGAGTTGATTTTTCTGACTAAAAAAAGAAAAAAAAAAAAGTTTGATATGACGGTATGGATTAGAGCTTAGATGATAAGCGATAGTACTGATGAATACATGCAACAGGAGGAACATGAAAAATACTTCTCAAAATGTCTTCAAGTCACACTTCGGCTTTCCTGTCAGCGACGGTATCAATATTACTGAACACAGTTACTTCTCTGAAGAGGTGCACATCAAGCTACAGTGAAGGTGATGGAGGGGGGTAAACAATTCAGAAGCATAAATCACCTAATAGGTGATAAATAAAGCAAAAATTACCCTATGTGATTTTTAATACTTAAGCATGGTGGACTAAAAGATCACGGTATCCAGGCACTCAAGGAAACTGTGAGAAAAAGATCAAGCATGGGGGCACGCTGAAGAGTATCATCCCACAGTGCTGCTGACAGGAGTAAAGCTCAAGAAACCTGCTGAAATTTGTTGAAGATCTGATTCTTTCAGAGTCAATGAAAAGCTTCATCAAGTTGTGCTGAGGAAAGCAGTTATCATGCCTCTTTATTTTGTACTATTTTGTTTTATTACACCTTTTTTTTTACTGTGTTTTTCATAAAAGAATGATTTAATTTCAGAAAAGGGAACTTCTTAGTCATGAAAGTGTTTAAAAATTTAAGCTGCTATCATCCCGGCCATGTCTTTTTTGCACTTTTAAATTGGCATCATTTTGTGATGACTATTGAAACATTCGAGCTGTTGAAAGTTATTCTTTGGTTTAGATGTTTTTAAATATTAATAGAAAATGGAGAGCCAAATAAGATTTACCATCTTTTTTTTAAAACTTTGCTGATCTGAGAGGCAATCAGATCCATGGCTCTAAAGTCGTGATGTGATCTGAGCTGTGAGGTAGTGCGGCCTGTAACCTTTTTTCTTCCCTTTTCGTCACTTTTTTTTCCATAGATTATATATCTTTTTCACTTTTTTTCTGGTTTAATTGTTTTTGTCTTCTAAAACTGAACTGCGACCCGTTTCTTATGCACAAGAGAATGTTAACATTGCAAAAAAAAAAAAAAAAAGGAGAAAAAAAAGAAAATTCTTCTTACCCTATTGGCAAAGATATTTTTACTTCAAATAAGACAATTTTGAATGAATTTAGAAATATTAAACCTACTTCCAGAGGGGCTGTTTTTGCAGTGTACTGGTGTCTATCTTTGATACAAGAATCCACACTCGCATCTTAAATAATGTGATGGTTCTGATTAGAACAGCTAAACTACAACTTTGTTAAAGAGGAACTTTTTTGTTGTTTTTGTCATTAGTCTGCCATTTACATTTCCTGACAAAAAACAAACAGATACCATCAAAACTGGAGTTTTTCCAAAAGACGAGCACAGGATGCTGCAGCAAAAAGCCCTATGATATGAATGAATATCAATTTTAAAATTCATTATTTACCATCAAATAATGTAAACAGACCTTTAAAATAATATCATATGCACACAGTTATGCAACTTTTCTGCTTTTATGTAATAAACTTTTATCCCACATCCCTTCATAGCTCAGCGAAACACTCAGTCATTTTTATATTTTAAATTTCTCCTGTGAAATTAATTTCTGGTGCTTTAATTCAGAGCATCTTCATTAATTTTTGAACAAAACAAACATTGGGATTCTTCAGAAGATCAACACTGGCACAGTTTTATTAAAAGTAGCTGCAGCTGTACTTCTCCAGAGAGAGGGGAACTAGTTTACAGCTTATATGGCAGGATAAAAAAAAAACCATCTATTTAGCACAATTAAAGTTTAGTGAGTGATAAAAGTTACACTCCACTCTATAGATTGAGTTAGAGGAAAATTCTATTGCAAAAATCTTTCCTATTAGGATCAATAAGCGAGAAGAGAAAGCTTATTTCTTGAATTTTTCTGGAAAAATATCCTACACTGGCTGTGAAGAAGCTGGGTTTGGAGAAAACATGAAAAGTAGGTTGAGGTACTCTGCAGTGCATATAAGAGGAACACTGATTCTTTTATTAAGTTCATCTTTTATTCTCAGTGAACAAAAATCTCTTTGTTTAGAGGTATTTCTCTTATGATGCAAGCTTTTCACATCCCTCCTTCGCTGTTTTGCTATGCAATGAGGATTTTGTGCTCTCTTGAAGTGGTAAAACATTTGACAGCACATCTGTGGGAACATGCTTAGCGACTCTGCGTGAGACTCACTTCTTTACATGTCTAGAAGATCTCTCGAACTCTTCAAACGCTGTAAGTAGTTTGAATGCAGCCTCTTTTTTTTCCTGATCTCTCTCTTTTTTTATCCACCTCTCCAGATGTACATCACCAGCACAATCAAGACCAAGTCCAGCCGCCTGGCCAAACCCGTGCTCTGTCTGGGCACGCTCTGCTCAGCCTTCCTCACCGGCCTCAACCGGGTCTCAGAGTATCGGAACCACTGCTCCGATGTCGTGGCCGGGTTTATCCTGGGCTCTGCCATCGCATTGTTTCTGGTGAGAACTGAGGAGCGAGCAAAGGGTTTTGGGAAATGTTAGAGGTCAGCGATCGCTCCGAGGTGGATTCTGGTCACATGTTAGTTTTCAGACTGTGATTAATTTAAATCTAATATTTGGAACTGAGCCAAAACTGTAATTACATGATGAATTTAGGCTGTAATGTCCACTGAAGTCTGTAATGTGGCTTTGGTACTATTTCAAAGTCCAAACCTTTTATTTTTCCGTTTTATTGATTTCAGTTTTATGGTTAAGTGTTCCTGAGGCCACACAGTTTGTAAAAATAAAGAATAGTTCACTTTAAGGTGATAGCAGGAGAGTGAAGCATGGCAGGGACGGAATAGGGGTTCAGATACAGGTAATTAAACATCGAGAGCTTCAGTTAAGGATGCATTTAGGTGATTGGGTGGAAAAAGGGAGGAGAAGATGATAGAAAAAGTACTGAGGTGGCGCTGGGATTTCCACTGAAATCAGCAGTTTCTCCGGTTCCTAAAGAGCACAGCGAGCGCAAGGGAGGAGGGACGAAAAGCAAAGTAAACACGAGGTTCAATTAACAGGGGTGTCGAATTCAGAAATGACAGAAGTTGGAACTGGTGATTAATTCTGATTCCGTCCTCCTGAGGTGATATTGTTATCTGCCTTATTAAAACAATTGTCACAACGGGGGAACAAGTTGTGCCGACTTCACGAGTAAGACAGCAATTTACCTGTTCAGCTGTCCGTAACCTAACATCAAGATCAGTCGCCCGTGATGCGTTGTCAAACACTGAAAATTAAAGTGGCTTTGTCAACGCTGGATCTGTGCCGTTCCTTTAAAATACAGAGTAGTGATTCCTGCGGAAAGCCCGGGGTGGAAGTGGATAGCCATTAAAGGAGGAAGAAAGGAGAACAAATAAAGAAAAAGAGTTATTTAAAAGCATCAGAGACTTTGTTACTTGTAATATCCGCTGGGCCCTGAGCCCCGAAACAGGAAGGATGTTAAGAAACGGCCAAGAACAAAGGGAAGTCTCAGAGAAGAGGAGATGTGGGATTGTTGGACGGACAGGTGGGGAGATTTGTATCCCAGCTTCTTACTTTAAAGACAAACAACCAGCCTTATTACATAAGTTCTGTAAGTTTTTGTTGCTACTGATGAACCTAAACCATCCTCTTTAACACTGTTTATAATGTGGAAGGTATTATATATACTGGTACCACAGAAGGTCGAATGAAGATTTTGTTTTGATGGATACAGGATTTTCAGAGGTGGAACCTTGTTGCTGGAATCCCGAGTTGCTTAAGCCCTGGGATATTGTCAGCTTTCAGTCTCTGTTTACATCCTGAAGCTGTACAATTTTACTCGACCATTTCAGCTGCAAAGCAGAACGACTTCATGGATTGAATTATTGGTTTATGTATTGCAAGTCATATCTTCATTGCGTTTTTCAACTATCACATTGCAGACTGCAGGTTTTCTTAATACCGCGCAGTCCAGTCAGATTCAGACAAAATGCTCCTTCTTTGAGTTTTGGGAAGTATATAGTCTGGGCAGCCTAACATTTCCTCAACAAAATGACGGGAAAACTCTGTTTTTACTCTCCTTTGAAAAGAAATTAGTGTTTTAAAGGTGTAGCAGTGTCTTCCCATTGCTCGTGGGTTGTGTTAGAAAGTTGTTGTGTCCGGCATGTGACACATCTCTACCTCTGGTGATGTGTCAGTAATGCTCATTTAACTTTTTCCAGTCAAACTAGCTTTACCTAAATGCTCCAGATAGAAGGATGAAAAGGATCATTTTGAGTCTGCTTGTGCAACTCAAAGTGAGAAATTACAGCCAAAACCATTTCTTTCTTTCTTTTTTATGCTTCCTTATTTAAATGTGTTTTTAAGTCTTCTTTTTAAGTCGTGGGGGGAAAAAAAATGAAGCTTGGGGCTCTTTTATTGCATTTGACTTTTGGATGTACTGTATATATAAATCAGTGCACTTAAAAGAAATATGATACTTTAGTTCAATACGCAATAAAATGCTCAGAATTCAGCAGTTTGTATATTGATGCATTTTTCTTTAAGCTGGATTATTAAATATTTTGCTTTTTCCTTTTTTTTTTTTTTGTTTTTTTGACTCAGTCTCCAGTTCACGAAGCATTCTTCAAAATATTTTTTCTTCCTGCTTATATTCTTTTTTCTTTTCATTTTAATGGAGTTTTTTAAAAATCATTTATACCCTCTAGTCAAAGAAAGGATGCACTTTTTACTACACATGTGAGTCCATTTGCAGAATTTAACACGCAATGTGAAATTCAAAATCAACCTGATTTCATGACAGAATGTGTAAAAGCTTTGTTGGTTAAACTGACAAATTATGAGGCTTAGACTCCTAAAACATGTGGTTAGGGTGAGATGAAACAGAATACATGCTTATAAACAGAAAATATACCTTTTAATATTCATACTTTGCATTTCTCATCTTCTCACGCTGACGCTTCCTGTCTGAAAACAACAGTCTCGTGAGGATGAGTTGTTCAAAGACATAATTGTTTCAGTGGTAGTTATCAAGTACATTTAATTGTTGTTTTTATTACATGTAATTTTATTCTTTGAGTAGTTTATGCAAGAAAAAAAACAAGAAAGGGCAAAATATAGTCGTAATGTAAGACCCCGTAGAAAATCTAAGTCACTAAGTAATGAGATGGACAGGTTGGTCAGAAGATGCAGAACATCATGGAGGCATCTTAGAGGTGTAGAGGGTTTCTTGCTGATGGTATATCCTGATCTAAGTGAAAGGTTACTTGACAACATCTGTGGATTGCGGCACCAGTCAGGCGCAGCGTGGTCAACGTGCGGCGTCTTGTCCTTGGAACTTGAGGAGGAGACACCACAGCACATGTACTGACCTGTAGAGATTGGCATGCATTGATTTAGTGATCTCCAGGGAAAGATTAGCATGAGAAAGTCGATCACTGCCTCAGCAGTTTTGACACGGTTCATTTCCTCTTGATTTTCAGTGCAACACTGAGGAGGGCTGCATCGCTCCTGAACAAGGACCTAATGGTCCTGAGGAGGCTTATTGAGGTCTTGTCATGAGAGAATTTCAGCAGTTTGAAGGATTAATGTCTTAATGGAAATTAATTGCTAAAAAGAAAGTAGAAATTATGTGTATTAAAAAGCCTGCTGATGTCATTTTTATAGAAAAGAAATCTGAAAAGACTTCAAATAAAAAAAGAAGCACTTTTCAAAGAGTTATCCTGAACTAGCAGGTTGAGGGGGTCATTGTTCTGTAGTTTGTTTTGGCTCCTGGTTAATTTTGGCTAAACTTGAAGGTTCAGGTTTTCACTTCACTCAAGGAAAAAGTAGAGACAAATGCTTATATTCATGCAAGTCTGATGGAGGAAAAAAACACTTAATTAAAAGAGGGTGCAAAACATGGCAAAATGCCAATAAAAAGCTTACTCTTTCGGTGGAGAGTACTGGACAAGAGTCCACATTACTTCTCTTACCTTAATACCCTTCATCTTACCGTTTGTGTATAAAAACAAACAGCTTGATAAATGTTGGATTTGTTTTCTGTTTTCTAAAAAGTGTGAGATAAATATGATTATGAGAAAAATTATGAGAAAAATATGAAAAATATGATTTACTTTACTTTAAGAGGGTGGCGGTTGGAAGCTTTGTCATGAGACCTAAAGTTAGCTGTTACTTTTGCTAAATTGAATCGTGAGATGAGTTAAATCGTGAGGTGAAATTGCACTTTTCACCTGTTTAAAACAGCAGGCTTGACCGGTGCTCTTTCCATCAATGACGAGAGACAAAATGGAGCAAAGCAGCCTGCCCTGGTCACAGGGGAGGCGCATCAATTGAATGAAAATTAGAGCGCTAATGTCATGCATAAATGTATTTAAAGTCGCTACATCAGCTTACAGTTTAGACTCCATTTGAAAGATATTGACGTGAGCAAATCATTGTGATTCCAGGGACTCATTTCGCAGATTCTGGCCCAGCAGCTCTAATTTACTCCTTTTCTTGATATTAGAGCTCCAGAGAGTGAATGTCCATGAACTGCCACAAACAAAAAAACCTTGAGAAACCTCCATCACGGAGTTGCGCTGCTTCGTTTTCCCCTTTGCTGCTGCCTGGGGGCATGGTTGATGTCAGATGTGCTGGGATGGCCCTCAGGCTGCCATCTTTGATTAGCTGGAATATGCGGGAGGGCTGCAATAATTTTGCTGTTTCTGCTGCAGAAGAAGCCGATTGATGGACAAACAAGGATGTAATTCACAAGTAGCTAATATGTAAATATGTTGATATCAAGCTTCAGTTGTAATATTATTAAAATACAATAGTATTAAAATTAAACCCAGTGTTAAACCCAGTGTTACACCCAGTGTTACCCGATTTTACAGCTTACATTGTTGAGGACTGTTGTCATGACTTCTAGTAAATCTAAAAGCAGCAAATTGTAATCAAGAGCCTTTTAATTACAGCTGAAGCCTTCCTTGTTTACTATGTCACCATAAACAAAAAACAAGCAAACAAAAAAAGCATTAGAAATGTTTTTTTAGAGACCAACTGTTATGATGGTTGACCCACATAAAATATGACTGATTTTATGTCCGTATAAATTTTATATCTGAGCGATAACTGTTTAAAAGAAGAAAATATTTTTACATCTCTCCCAAATGGGGTGCGGGTGAATTGGATCGTCTTTTTTATGTCTTTCTGATGGAGCTCTTATACATCCACATTAGAAGATTCAAAGTTTAATTTAAAGTGGAAGAAATAACACTTTTGTATGACTACTCAACATGTATATTTAAATAATAGTCTAACACCCAAATTTGAATACCATCACATTTTCTGATCATGAGAATGCATACATCGTAATCAAATATTTGTTCTAATTAAAGTGAAACGGATAGTACAGCATGAAAAACAAAACCTCTTTTGTACTCCTTGCAAGTGTCCAAATTTGCCACAAAAACAAACATGTTTACAGAATTCTGCAAAATATTGCAACAGTCTCTTAAAAGGCAAATATGCAGAAGAATGTTTTCTTTAAATAGCTCACCATCACACTTAAACACTGTCTTTGAGTTTCCAATCTACGGCTAACTCCAAAACATTATGACGATAGCAAAATGAAAAATGTTTTACTATAAACCTTCAAGACCATAAGTGACATACAGTCTTTGGGTAGCGTATTTATGTTAACTTGGAGCACAGTGCACCAAACACAATCTCACCGAAATGTGATCATGGATTTACAACTCTCGCCTCAGGTCTTGCATGTGTACACCAGTTTCACCATTAATGTTGAACTCTCTTTATACTTTACAGGGCATATGTGTTGTGAACAACTTCAAAGGCGTTCATAGCGCAGCAGCTAAACAGAAGACCGAGGAGTACCGCGGTCTTCCTCTCATGACTTTCCCACGTGTAGAGAGCCCACTGGAGACCCTCAGTGCACAGGTAGCTACAAAAACCTAACCTGGAGTCTCAACACCTCTAATCTCAGTGATAAGCATTATCTTTCTCTGTTAATTGGCAGAGCTCCCTCATGGCTTTGAGGTCAAAATAAAAAGTCTCCTCTTCCAAAACTTGGACTTTGCTGAACTTTAACTTTCTGTAAATGCAAAAATTTTTTTGTAATGCTCTTTTTTTGAAAATTCCACAATTTATTTTTTTCCTTTCTTGCTTGCTTTCTAAAGCGTTGACACATGTCACAGGCATGACATTTGCACCACACTCTCTCCCCTCCTTATAAAACGTACACAGAGCACTCTCCGTGCACCAGCTGACAATGACCTTCTGTCTTTTCTTTCCCACACCTTCCCTCTGTCAAATTCCTGTCATCAATCCTTCTACCCCCTTCTCCGCTCTTCCTCTGACATGCATTTTCAGAACCACTCAGCGTCCATGACGGAGGTCACATGACTAAGGGGGCAGCACCGGGTCACGTTTGCGTCTCCACAGCACTTCCAGGCACAATGACGAGGACGCATGCCACGTGGCGCCGATTGCTTATTAAAAAAAATGAAAAAATCCTCTCGATCTTCTTTGACTCACCTGGTGGACAGATTTCTCCATGTTTGAAATGGTTTTCATCAAGTTTGGCTACACTCGGTCCAACCCACCAAGACGTACACATCTGTCCAAAAGTCACACTTAGCCAACTTTACTGAAAGCACAGGTTATTTTTACAGGTATTTCAGATCATTTATAACATGGGGCATTTTTGTCCTTCAAGGTGCATTGTTTTTAGTTATAGAGGATGGTGTTTTGTACATTTTTGTATGAGCGAGTGCCGTAGCCTACCCTGACGATGTTAAGCCTGTGCACTTCCTGTCAGCTGACTCACTTTGATTTGAATCACATCCTGTCAGGTGAAACGCCTCGTCTGTCACTACACCCATCCCACTCAGCCTGAAAACTCTGCGACAGAAAAGATATTGATGTTGTTGTTCTGTGGTGTTTGTCATTTGTACAGAAAAAAAGGATAGAAACCTTCTTTTTATTATGGCTGTACATTAATTGACCATTCTTGGGTCCTATTTTTTAAGGATTTTTGTTAATCTGTATGACTATTATGATCCATTTGGACCTGTTTGCCTGCTGTAAACCTGGATATGTTATGGTATCAGTTTAGGTGTTTTGGGGAACAACTCCTCTTCCCTTTTGGAGGAAATGTGAGGAAGAGTCAGCGCCACCCTCTGAGTTAGAAAAGCCTTTCATTAGGTGTAATATTTGAAAATGTCAGTGGCTGAAATGCTCAATCTTAGTGTCTTTCATCCCAATTTCCTGATGTTGATTTAAAAAAAAAAATACTGAGGTCCAGCAGGTCAGATTGTTATTCCACTAGTGTGGTTTTTAAAATCATGTATAAGCTGGAATTTCAATGGAAGATCTCCCTAGTGAACAGATTTGGACAGAAGAGGGAAAAAGGAGTACATCTGAAGTTGGATTAGCCCTTTCAGTGTAAACCAGGCCAATGACTCGGACCTTGCTTTTCCTCCTCAAGGCACCTCTCCCTTTTCCCCACCCACCAGTGGATTGTGATGCAATGTTGTGATTCCATTTCCTATTGGAAGATATGCTCAGCATGAAGAGAGAAGTCAAGATGTTTTATAGATATTACTCATTATTATTGTGATTATATCTGTCTTTTACTTTAAGAACAAAAAAGGTGTTTCATCTGAAATGCTACATATATTTTTTTTTTCTTGGTTTGTCCAAAAAATTAAATAGCCAGTAGCGACAATGGACTGTCTTGTGATTTCTTTTTTATGCAACAGCGAACAAGCTTACTTTTGATTTTCTTTAGAAAATCTGTGACCAAAGACAGCTGCTGTCCCTGATGGAAACACAATTTACCTTAATGGAAGAAGACATCCTGTTGTTGTCCTTGTGTTTGTTTTACTATGCAGAGATTTGCGTTTCTTCTTCTGCATACAAATCCTTTGCTCTTTGCTGCTTAATCTGCAGCCTTGAGGTAGGAGTGTATTATCCTTCCATTTAACAAAATGTCCTTGAATTAAGCCCAAAGGGGGAAAAAATGGGGTTTCCAGCTTTAAAATCTGTGTTAATGGCACATATTGATATGAGGGATCACGAACCAGTTAGAAATATTAACATGCATCTAGCAGAGTGTAGACGTACCTTAGATTGATTTCTAAATTTTAAAGGTTGCATTGCGCTTTTACTTGAAATGAATAAGAAATAGATGAAATGTTTAGAGTGCACAATAATGGGACTCGAACTGTTTCACTGATAATGGGGGTAGTGGACGAAAAAGATGAAGTCAGGGGGAAGAAAACCAGTCGTCATGAGGCGGGTTTTCATTACACCCTGTCACAAAACAAAAGTGATAAATCTGAAACTGCAGTTTTTCTATTAAACGGTGTTCCACGATTGGGTGTAATTCGCGTGAAATGTCATTACGCGAGACTTGTTTTATGAGCGTCACTCTCGTAGAATCTTATCCTGCAGGACTTTTCTTCAAAAAAGAAGATCTCGACTTAGAATAAGATAGACAGAAACGTATTTAGTTTTGAACAAATTGTTGCGACTGCCGCTACCGTTGTTGCGAAAATAGTCAACAGAAGTGGTAATGGGTGACGATTCAAAATGTCACATGACCTGGTCACGTGACTCACTTCATCACACTAGTGATGCCAGAGGCGTGCAGATGTGAACAAATGTTTCCGTTTTTACAAGTTTTTCTTAGCTATATTTATATTTTCGGGAATTCTAGTGATAATGGAAAAATGCTCCAAGAGCTGCAGTGAATTTATTTATATAAACTCTGAGCTTGCTTTTGGAAAAAAAGAATAAAATAAAATCTGCGAGTCTTGTGACATTCATGGGTGGGCTTGAGTAAAATAGATAAATAAATTGAACTGAGACCAATGTTTGCAATCTGAACCAAAAAGCAGAGCTTTCTTATTGTTTCTTTTTAGATATAAAGAGAAAAAAAACAAGTTAGCAGTTGTTCAGAAAGGCCACAAAGTCAATCAGTATGACCGACTGTGGGGCTCTTACAACTTTATTCTTCTTTTATGCACAGTCTCAT
>JAOWBL010000004.1:11735846-11754721 GCA_028564865.1 Zenarchopterus dispar
GAAAGGCCACAAAGTCAATCAGTATGACCGACTGTGGGGCTCTTACAACTTTATTCTTCTTTTATGCACAGTCTCATGATCTGCATGGCAGCTATTTCTGCTCATACCGCGCTCCTGTCCATGCACACGTGTGACCTCGACAAGTGATTAGAATGTGCATGGATATGCTAAAACCAAGTTCTTATTGAAATCTTCTGTTGATTCATCTTATTACTTCCGCACGGACTCCAGTGATGTTTGTGCTCCCGCTTAGTGAGCACATGCAGAGAGACACAAAGAAAGCTGACGGCTCAGCCAATGCACTCTCTCTTTTGCTCTGTCAGGTATTCATTTCAGCTGTGACAGCCTGCGCTTACCCTGCAGACACACTGACTCAATAGATAGGAGCTCTGTGTGTGTGGGCGATATTTGACCATGTCTTAAAAAAAAAGTCATCATCGGCTGTTCTGAGTATGACTCCCTGTCCAAATTGCTGTCTCCTTTATGAGCATCCCAGCCAAATATCGTTTCAGGGGAGGGAGCAAAGCTCTGAGTGGTTTAGTCATTTATATAGCTGCAGTGTGTTTTATAATGGAAGCGGATAAGATGTGTGGAAATAAGTTAATGCAGGTGAATCTTAATGGGTGGTCTGGGAGAGGAAAATTCCAACCGAAAACATCTGAGCATAAAGTTTGATTTGTCCTGGATGTTGGCTGCATCTTTACTGGTGGTGGTAGCTGGTGAACAGACATCCTTTAAATCCCGCTGATATCCTGTATTGGTTTAAGCTGTGTTCATAAGTCAAAATTTTTTAGTGTGACATTTTCTTCTTTCACATTTGCTCTGAGAGTCTCACAGATCTGCAAGCCTGGATACTTTTGAGAGATTGAAACATTTCTTTCTTTGTTTTTTTTTTTTTTAATCACAAACTGAAGTGCAAAGAAGAGAGGTACATTTTTAATAACATAACATGTCCAAACCAGAAAAGATGCAAGGAAACTGATCAGAGGACAGGTTTTGGTGGGTTCACTTGTAAATGTTCACATGAAGTAACATGTCAGAGTCCGATCAAAGGTCTGTGCACTCTTCAGCGGTGGGATTGCAGCAAAAGCGGAGTGGTCCTCCAGTCTCTGTTGTCTGTAACAGTTTTACAAAAGTACCAGTTTATGACTAGTTCAACCCACAATGAAATACCTGTAGACCATAACTCAAACTCTGACAAGTTAAAAGATGACCTTCTTCAAAAAGCTGGGAGTGCATCAGTGGAGTACAGGAAAACATCATACAGTGATTCATATGTAAGCATTGTGTGCAAGATGTCACCCTGTTCTTTATTATAAAGGTGTCTGGCAAAAGCTTTACAGTTTTTTTTCTTCATTAACACCTTTCAACAACAGCCCCATCAATACTCTAAAGATCTAGAAAGGAAAATGGCTACGGCCAACGTAAATGCAGTGCCAAAGGCTAGAAACATTAGGTCATCAGTGGTAAAACCAAGCTGCATGTCTGAGAGACACAAGGTTTCAGCAAGACACCATGACATAAATACTTATCTGACTGGGTTTAACCACAGGCCATTGTACATTCTCAACAATTAGTCCATCAAGCTTAAAAACAAAGTCTTCATACCTAGGATTAAGCTCATCATCAAGGCAAGCAAATCTGTACCATTGGAAAACAAGGTTTAGATGGAAGGCGTGAGAAGGACAAAAGGAAGTAGTAACTTTTAAAGGAAAGAAGGGAAAAAACCCTGAATGGATCTGAAATGAGTGAAATGGAGGACAAAGAGAATTTGCAGTTCTCCATGACACAACAAGCTAATGAGAATCTGAAATCAAATTTGGCTCAAGATTCGTAGTTCAACCCATCGACAGCACTTTGATATATCTTCTTAATCAAACCTTTCCTTCCAACGGTGAGAAATGTCCCAGTTGGACTCATAGAGCTGGATGTAATCCCTTCATTCCAGCCTTCAGGGGAACTCCTGAGCCCAAGCAGAGGATCTTGCTATCAAAAATCTGCAAGTGTTACAATTGCAGAGCTCAGGCAAGGATTCTTATCCAAAACCCAGAGGTTTTCGAAGCTAGTCCTGGGTTTAACAAGGTTTCTCTGGTCAAAACAGAGGAAGCAAGCTTCAGAAGTCTGGGAGTGTGTTCGTGTGTTGGTTAGTCTGTTGGTGGGACTGAGCATACTGAACAAACTGGTTAGATGGTTGTGTTGTGGGCTGACTGGGTGGAGTCTGGTTAGCCTGCGGGTTTTCTAATTGGTATTGTTCGAGCTCTCTCTTCCTCCGCATGGCCGACTGCAGCTGCTGCTTGATTGCAAGGATTTGACCTTCCAGTTCTGTAAGTTCCTGAACCAGAGGGTTCCGGCCCACACCCAGGCCAGAACCACAGTCGCCCCCTCCTAAGCCCCGACACTGTATCATACTCTGTCCGGTTCCCCCTTGACTTTGCCCCAGGGTTTGGCCCAAAACCCGCCCCAACAGGTCAGATCGACCGTTAGAGTTGGTCACTAGGGGCAGATGTTTTTCCAGTTGTGGAAGAGTATGGGGATGAGGGAGAGGTGAAGGGGGCGGTGGCGGTGGAAGATCCAGGGAAGATGGACATTCCAGGTCATTCTGTATGTCTTGTGGAAGGAACCTTCGTCTGTTGCAGTGGGAAGATTCTGCAGGATTCCAAGTGGCTGACTGGTTGTTTCCTTCATTGCACCTGCAAAGAAATCATATTCAGAATAAAATGTTGAGAAGAAATTCTAAACGCCAAGTTGCGAGAACAGTGTATATAATCTAACTCCACCTTTTCTGTGAATAACCAAAGACTCAGATGGTTTCTTATCAAAAAGATTATAAAATTGCTATGTTGAAACGACGAACTGAAGCTACACACAGTCACATACAAATTAAGTGACAAATGTCAATTTAAACAGAGCGGGATCTCCCACAAGGGGTAAAAAGGATGTGTCAAAACTCATGAAGCTTTGGATGTAAGGTTTTAGCCGATTAAATTAAGATTCTTGGATAACAATATGAATATTTGGCAATTTAGTTAAAGTGATCCTTCAAATTATTTCATTCAAAGACATCTATCTATTTCCTGTGTCCCTGAGCATATTGTTCAGCTATTTATTGTTCAAATTTTGGATCTAATGCCTGATCAGGAGTCTGTGACTCCAAACCAAACACAAATATGACAATGTCTTAATATCACAAAAACCAAATGAACTGTTTGTCTTAATATTGTATACATATGTGCAAGATAAATTAACATTCTTCACAGACTTGAACATTTTGCCAGTAAAATTTTCTCCAATGAAATATGGTCTTTTAGTCCTGAAGCATAGGCAGACAGATTTTTTTTTTTGATACATTCAGCAAAGAATGTAATCATGTAATTGAAAAATTACTGAAATGGAAAAAGAACTTCAAGGATGAACAAAAATACTGAAATGATTAAATGCAAATTTTAAATAAGAAAAAATAAAATACAATATAAAAAAATATACACATAAAGCCTTTCGGCAGAGAATGAATGGGATCATTGCAGAAAGTGTGAATTCAAAATATGATTTGATGACCTTGGTGAGATTCTTTTTTTCTATATAAATGGTGTGACTAGTTCAAAATTTGAACTGTCCACGATTGTGACAAAATACAAAAAGAAAATGAAAAGAAAAGAAATAAAGGTAGCACTTGATGTTAGGTCTCAATTTTTTTATTGCTCATACAATATCTAAACTCATTGGGGCATACTGTATATAGAGTTTCTGATGCTCTTCTGCATTTCTGCTGCTAAGGACCACACCCACAAATTTTATCATCTCAGCCTTTATAGTAACATTCAGTTGAATTTTCATATAAATCCTTTTTAGCCTGAATCTCATTTCAGTCAAATTTACTTTTGCAACAGAAAAAGGTTAGGGTTTGGCGTCATATAATGTTACAGTGTAAACAAGTATAATGTTTGGTCGTTGGCTGTGAATTTTAGTCATGTTATTCTGTCCAAACTGTCTTGTCCCCAGGTTTGTAAAGACACAGCTGGCATGGCTGCTCAGTGTAAATTAAATAACAGATACCTGGATTCAGTCAACATGTTGCCATGACAATGTTCATGTAATGCAAATATCAAGAACTTTTCTATGTAGATTTTAATGAAGCGTCCAATACATGCAGTTATGAAACTCAAAAATGAGGACCTTGACTGTCAAAGCCCTCTGTAGAAATCAAAATCCTGTCCAATTATTTTCCTCTGACATAAGAACTGATCCCAACCTGCGCCAGGCAGTCTGGAGATCCACATTCATCTACGAACTAATAAGCAGCATAGACTGAAGGTGCTAGTTTGACACAACACGGTTTCTAGCTGAAGCTTGTATCACTAAATAAATGTCGTCTTTCCCACCCTTTCCTTTTCTTGATCTAATGCTGCTCCAGAGAGTGAAGGATCACTGTAAAACTCAATCAATGTCTGTTCTACTGCTTTTTTTCTTTCCTTTCTTGATGTCATTGATCGTTCATTATCTCAATTCATGTACTGTAATAAACCACAAAGGACAAATATGAATTGATCTTAGTTTTGAAGCAAAACAGCCTAACAAATCAAAGAAAGTTGTACAAATCATGAAGTCATAAACAAATCCTGTCACTCCTGTGAGTCTATAGAGTCTTTTGTTCACTGTAAGTTTTCTTTATCTGGTTGTGGTGTCATGAATTGAGGTGCGAAAGGTTGTGAAACCGCCTGGATAGTTACAAACCTCAGAAAAGAGGACTAATTTCACTCCACGCCAGAGCTGTACCCCTGTATCCCTGCTGGACGTCTAAGACTACTAAGACTGAGATAAAAGAAAAAAAGCACAAGCGCAGCAAGACATCACTTCAAACCTACGGATGTCCAAACTGGTCTTTTGTCAAGTCAGCCAAGAAATCTCGTGGAAAAAAAAAAACACCACATCACTTAACAGAGAGGAAACGAAAAAGAGAATGCTGTCATTTTATATGTGGCAGAAGTATCTGAGAAACTCTCCAGACATGACATCCCAATCCACTTCAAACAAAACACCACCCTCAGATAAAAACAGAAACTGAGAGGTGTACACAGTCCAGCGCAATGAAGAAGCCAGAGGAACTAAACAACAACTCCACAAACACAGGAGAGACCTCTCATTAGGCAAAGACTCAGCGCTTCACCTGTATCTCAAGGATAAGAGGCACTCATTTGAGGTTTATTGTGTACGCATTTGCTTGAGGCCATTTCCAAAAGCATTCAGGATGAAGGGTGAAACATCTTCAAGAACCAAGAAAGGAAAGTCCAGTCGCCTTGATTCAAGCTTTAATGATTACCATGACCTGCATGACTCAGACTCTATACTACAAATGGTATCAACCATGGAAGTGTTTTGAGTTATCTGAGTTTTAAGCTATAATTTCAACATTTACTTTGTTAGCATGTAATCATACTTATAGATTTAATTAAGTGTAGAGTTAATTACTAAATGAGGGGTTCTCCCCAGGGGGAATTTAAAAAGGCCCCTTTTGTAACTAAATGCAACTTTAATATCAAGCAATGGAGGAACTGCCACTCGCTCCAGTTTTTCTTTCTATGGTGTTAGGTTTTCCCAACCTGGTCAAGTTCAACACGGCTCACAGTTGTGTCAAAGACTTTTTTGATATTGATATAATTAACATGATGCTCTGTAAAGGAAACTAGCATTTACAAAGCTGCTTTAAGGAGTATAAGGTCAAATTCAAAGGAAATAATAATTATATTAAGAGAAGGAATGTTCTGATCATAGTTATATAGTTGAAGTAAATTACTGACATATAAACACCACAATCAAAATATAATGTCCTTTGGCATTCCTGTGGCATTTTGTGGGACCACATGACCTACACATATACAACAAATGCAATAAGCATGTATAGAAATTTTTGTTCAGTTAGAAAACAAACATACAGAAAAACAAACCACAACAATAAATAGTATTAACTGATTAAATTATGTTTTTTTGTTGGTGTTGCATTAAGTTCAAGACTGAACACTGGATATAAGTCACAGAGGCCTAAGGGACATCCCATCAATCAAACAATTCTCTTTAAGGAAACTGACAATCAATTATTTTTTCAATCATTTCAATGCGTGGTAGTGTGAGCTCTCATACAGTAATGAAGTGCTTCAGTTGTAATTTTAGTCCAAACTTACATTTGTTCAATTGAGACTTACATAACCTCAAATAAGGCACATTCCTCTCAGGACTGGCTCACTCCACCCACTTTATGCCACAGCCATGAAAAGGTAGACAGGGCTAGAAAGTGAGAAAGAGAAACCTGCCATTTTATTAATACCTCTGAGATTTTTGTCAGCTTCTGAAAAGTGGGCATAATATACCCCAGAATAATAAAATGTTTCATTTTCTGTCGCACCTGGAAAATTTCTAAGTTCTGTTTCCTTTAGTCATGTATAGAGTTTTCTTATTTGTTAGGGGACATAATAATATTTTGACCACTTCGAGTATTGTATGTAGTCCCATCTGCCTGAAGCATAACCGACACAATCTCTGAATAAAGGTGAGGAAAAAAAGTGAAAAAAAGTGAAAACAGGGATCTAATGACACCCTCGACATCAAAGGGGTCTTTAAGTGAAAAGATGACACGCCTGAATATAAAACATAAAAGAATATCATTTCAGACTGATCTATGCACCTTTTGACAGGAGGGCACCTGTGCGTACAGCATAGCTGCAGTAAAATAGAGAATATTTTCAGATGGGATGCACTTTATCAGGTCTACTAAGGCTGAAGCCTTTGGACAAGCACCTCTATTTTCAAAGCCCGAGTGTTGTTTACAAGTCCTTGAAGTGACAAGCATGAGTGTTTTGTCATCAGCTGATTCACAAGAGAAAGATGTTTTTATATGTTTATAACTTCAGGGACCAGATCCATAATCGATGTGTATGATCAACCATGCATACAGACAATTTCACAGAGCTTGCTCCTCAGTATGATGATGATTGTTTTTATTATTGTGCTACTGATAGTTAGTTTTGATAAAATACTCATATAAATGCAGATGTTATAGATAATGGCGACACAGCGGCTTGGTCGGTAGCACTGTTACCTCAAAGCAAGAAGGTTCCTGGTTTGAAAGCCGTGTGGAGTTTGAATGTACGCCCTGTTCTTATGATTCTAAATTATTGTTTTTTGTTTTTTTAAAAAAGAGGAATGTGTGCGGTTGTTTGTCTATATGTGGCCGTATGATGGACTGGCAACCTGTCCAGGAAGTATTCCTGGTTTTCACCAAAAGAAAGCTTAAATAGGCTTCAGCAGGTCTATGTGGTGGTGTATGGGGTGGGGGGCTGCAGTATCAAGACAAGAACAAGGGGTTTGGTCTAATATCCTGTAACCAGATGACAGCTGGTTCAATTGCTGCTTGATATTTGTCAGAAAATTTCGGCACTTTTCGAATTCTGAAGGATCTTTCGGTCTTTAGAAGTTGATTGCTTCTGCTACTTTCCAATTCAGCAGATTCTGTTCAGAAATTTTTTAATATAAAAGGATTTCCATTTCTGCACATGACTCATGAGTGAGCCACTTCACTCCGTCATGCTCGTCTATCAAGTGTATCTTATTTGAAACTAGTGCTACAGCTTTCCAGTGCCAATTTCCAAGGCGCAGAAAATGCAGCATAATATAAAGTTAGCGAAAGATGAGGATGGGGAGGCTGGATATGACTACTTCCATCCAGGTCTGTGATGTCACAGTACCCTGAAAGTCTGAACAGCACATTGAATGACATATTTTTAGACCTATAGTTAGACCTATAGCATTATGCCATCAGTCAAGCGCAGAAAATCAGATTATCTTTATATAATACGGCTCCTAGGCAAATGAAGAGGTCCAGCAGGGGTTTTCTTTTAATTTCAATCACTACCGCTGCTGTGTATGTTAAAAAAGCAAACAAAGATGAGAAACATCTCTGTCCTTTCTATGTTTACTTGTTTCTTCTTTTTCTTCTTTTGGTGCATTCTTTTATTTTTGTCTTTTCTGATATGAAAAATATCAGATTTAGTCTCATTTGAGCAGTTCATACAGAAAAGAAAGCTGATGTGGGCAAAAAAACATCAAATTTGAGTCACTTTTGCTTGCATTGTGAACACAGTCTAAGTCACCACTGACACAAAGTCCTCTGTGAGCAACTTTCATCATTAATGATGTGTGACATGGTGCTATTGATTAATATGCAGTTGTTGCAAGAGACAACTGGGATGGGAGTCTGTTTTTTTTTTTTTTTACTGATAATAGGGACAGTAATTTGTAGGAGTTAGATGGTGTTTCATAAAGTTAATAAAAATTCCTTCAAAACTGAAACTGATATTCTAATACACTGTTTTTTTTTTAACTGTCTGCCTCTGTGACCTGGAAAGATTTGCTTTCAACCCAGATGTAACTGTGGATAAAAGTCTGGTTTTAAATCATAGCTACAAGTTCAGGACGTGCTTTTATGTTTATGTTTTATCTGCATTTGGCCTTTGGCTTCTTTCTTCTCAGCAGTTTTCTGCCTTTATTTTCTTCTTTGCAAATAAAAAGCACTTTGTGGCTTTTAGGAAATGTTCGAAACAAATGTTTCAGCGCCTCTAGTGTTTCTACTCAAACTAAAACGGCTAAAGATTTAAGAGCAAACTTCCTTGATTCAGTCATATGTGGCACCAACAGTAATTAGTGATTTCATGTTAATTTTTTTGTTTTTTTGATACATGTTGCTCTAATAAAAAGACTTTCATAAATAATGACATCTAGGTCAGAAAGAGAAACAGCACCTGAAAGTTAGGGAGTCTTTTTTTTTTGGCAGATTAGGTGCATGAATTCTTTTTCTTTTAATGTTAAGGTGTCCTTCACATCACCACTTCTTCCCAAGTCAGTGATTTTTTTTCTTCTTCTACTTAGCACTCAGGTACTGAACGTATTGTGTAGTGTGACGGATTATTTGGACCAGAAAGATGAGATACACTTGTCTCAACTCCAGTAGCTGCAGTAAATAGTGCTTTGGTTTGCACGCTGCACATAAAAGACCAGGAATCTGCACTAAAAGTGCAGGTCATATATTTTGCCTTCTTCATTTACATAGAAATAATTTAGTTTTACTTGGAGCAGGTACTCTTTTTCCTTGTCACAGAGAAACAAAATGTTGTGTCATTTGGGTAATTAAAGCTTCCAGATCTCTTCCTGTCACTTCCAGAGATACCGCAGAAATCCTTCTTTCAATTTGCAGGGTCATCAGTTTATCTCATTAAGTTATCCCCAACCCTTCCCTTGCATTTTGATTTCTACACAGCATGTGGGGCCTTTACGCATGGCCTTCCACCTTGCTGTGGATGCAAATTTTCATCCCTATCTCCTGTTTAGCATTGCAGCCCATGAAGAGGAGTCAGCTCGCTCTCTATTCCCATTTACTGTACCTGAAGCAGTTTTCCAAACTACACCCCTGTAATGAGGCTGGCAATATTTCACCAATACAGGCTATTTCCCGACCCATCTGTCAGTGCAGATGTCGCCATGAGCCGACAGACACTTGATGCAGCACGGTGAATCGGAAGACCATCCTTCCACAAAGTGCGCCCTGCTTGTGTGTCCTTCAGGAAGGTATCAGATAACCTCTTGACTACCGTGAACAGCAGCGTGCTTGTTGTAACCTCTACAGTTTAATTGAACATAAATAAGCACTGCACACTAATAAGACTTCAGAATGGACCATGGACTCCTCCAGCAAAAAAAAAAAAATTGCGACCATTCATTTATATGAAGTGTTTTGGTGGAGATAAAAAGAAAAAAGGAAGACAACATTTTCAGAAAAACGGTCTCTCTTCAAACTTAGCCACAAATCTGAAGTTATCACAAATCAGTATGTTCTATTTCCTGGGAATTAGAACATACTGAAACTAATTCCCATTACACAAAAGCAAGTTATTACTTTCTCTTTTCTTCTTTTCTCCTCTGCCGTCACTTCTGCTTTTTGATACGAAATGCATTATGCACTTCGCCATGTCAGGTCTACAGAAGTCTCCACTGGAAGCACCCTTGATAAAAAAGGATGTCAAGTTTATCCGAAATCAGGGGATTTCGGATATACTTGACTAAATGCAGACTTTAAATCTGAACAGCCTTTCAGCTGTGACTGATGAAGTGCACATAAGTATTCACACTGAGAGATGGTTACTTTTTTATCTTTTCTCTTTCTCCCTGTTTGTTTTTTTTTCTGTTTTTGGACCCTTTTTGTGTTCCTGTTCTGTTACTGCTGCGCAGCTCTCTTTGTCTCTTAAGAAGCTGATTTATTGTTTCTTTATTTGATAACCTGTGTTGCTGCAGTTCTGTTAAAGTGAAAGGATATTTGTTTATTACTCCTGCTTTCCAGTCGCTTGGATTTTCGTCCTCCACACATCCTCCACACTTTCCCTGTATTAAAGAATTACATCTACACTGCACGTACACACAATGACGATTTTGTCCGCAAATTTAATTTGGGAAAGAAAAACCCACAATGATCATTGCAATGATTTGAAGCTGACAAAAGTAATAATAACTAATATTTTACTAAACATTTACTAATGATAATCAGACTTTGCATTTTAATTGTGGTTTAACACAATCATAAAATAAACACCAACAAACTGTGTAATGAGAGCGACCTTGACAAAAATGATGGGACCATCAACGTAATATTTTGTTTTGCAATCACTGCAATCAAGGGATTTCTGTAACACGCAGTTTTAGTATTTTGGTCTGCTCCTCATGACCAAACTGCTCCACCTGTCTCAGGTTTAAAGGGTTTCTTCTCCAGACTGCATTTTTTCACAAATGTTCATTTTAATTTAGATCAGTGGTAATTGAAGGTCACTTCAGAAGAGTCCAGTGTTTTGTTTTTAGCTATTCTTGTATCCCAAACCTGTGTGTTTTTGATTAATATCCTCTTGGAGGACCCATGATCTGCATCTGAGACCAAGCTTTCTGATACCGGGCAGCACATTTCAGTCCAGAAGTGTCTTGATAGTTTTGATACTTCACTGTACCTGCACAGATTCAAAACAGCCTGTCCCAAACACAGCAACACAGCTCTTGAGCATAACCGAGTCTTCTCTGTTTTTCACAGTAGACACAGTCTTTGTTTCTTTGAAAGCTTCATTTTTGTGTCTGTAAACATAAAGCTGATGTGACCTGTGAAAAAACTTCAGTTTTGTCCAAAGGACATTCTGCCAGAAGCTTTGTGGCTTGTCAAGCAATTTGACAAATTCCACTCAGGCTTTTTAGCAATTTTTCTTTCAACAGTGGCATTTTCCTGAGTCATCACTTTGGCTCAATCAGTGACAGATTGTGTGATCTGACTCTGATGCACCTTGACCTTGGAGTTCCCCTTGAAACTCTTTGGAAGTTCTTCTTGGCTCTTTGGTTACCTTTCCTATTTTCTGTCTCTTCTGTTTAATCAATTTTCTTTTTCTGGTCACAACCACGGAGGTTGATATCAGTCTCATGGAGCCTAAACTCCTGAATGAAATTTGTATATGTAGTCACAGGAACATCAGGCTGCCTGGACGGTTTTATAGCTTTTACCTTTAAAATATTTGTCAAGAATATTTTCAGAAAACTCTCTCCTTTGTTTTCTTTGGTCCGTGTTCACTCTGGTGAACACCATGATACCAAGCAGCAGAGTGACAACTATTCACCCTTTAAACAAATGCACTGACTGAAAAATTGAAGACATTTATGATGCTAATTAAAGAGACACTTTAATTTAACATGTCACTATGATTAATTATTTTCAATCTTTCTCAGGTAACTTATTTGTTAGTGCCAGTTTCAAGCTATTCCAGTCACCACTGTGGGTTTTTCTTTCTTTATTGAAGCTAACCATCAAATTTGTGTGTAGCTGCTATATATTGGTTCTCCTTTTACTTTTTTGTTTGTTTGTTTTATATTCAACAGTTTATTCATATATGTCTTGATTGACTTCTTTTTTTCTTGTATTCACATCTGCAATTGATTGTTTCAAGCCATCCCCAGTGGCCCTTAAAAAAACCCCTGTGGATTCAGTTGTGGTTTTCTCCTTCAATCTTTCTCAGTGTGTCTGCTATTGTGCCTGGGAATCTTGAAGTGTTTCATTCTTTCCTTAACTTGTTTACGTTGTTCCTTTTCTGCCACATAGCAATTTTCCCTCAATTTAAATCCTAGCATATACTGTATGTATGGGGTCCTACGCTATACTGCTTTGCATGTAATATCATTATAACACAAGGATAATGAACTTAAGTGAATTAAAATAGAAACAAGATATAAAACAGATTATAATATAATTGATATAACTGGTTTAATTGGAATGTAATGACTGACTTTTTTTTAAAATTTTCTCTGTAAAGTAAATTAAGATGACTTGCTTCCCTCAGTTGAACTTCTCTTGTCCACTCCTGCTCTTTACCCTTTAAATGATGTTTGGACTTCATTTACTTTACTCAATTTGTTTTGATAATTTGTTACACCTGTCACTTCATCATTTAAATTTGCTTCTTCATTTGACTCACCCATGCTATGCTTTAGAAATCATACAATACAGATAATAATAAATCCAACAGAAAGGCTCGTAATTCGATTTTAGCTCAGATGTGAGCCTTTTCTAGCTCGACACTAAATCACATGATTTTAACTGGCTATTTGAGGACATTTCAGGGTATTACTTACATGGCTGCACATTCTCTCTTGACTTGTTTACATTCTTGTTTACTTAATTAGAAGATAAAATGTTATGGCTCAATCCTAAGTAGTAATTACAGCCAATGCAATTTCCCACATTCCTACGGTACTGAGCTTCAGTGGCAGAGCTGATACTGATTCTCAGGCTCACTGTGTTGTAAGAGAGCCAAAGCTGGAGCCTTTTAACCTTACGCATTAAACGTGAAGATCATCAAATTTCAGTGCAGTGCTTGCAAAGCAGACATTTGACACAGGCCGTCGAGTCTCTGTAAGATGCTCCCAATTGCATAGTAATAATTTCTGACTTCTTGGTGTCATGTAGGAACGTTGCAGAGGAGCTGGACTGAATAAGTATAATTATGCAAGAGTAGCAGTCTATCCTCATTACCATAGGCATCCCTCACACAGACTTGTCTTTATAATAATTATGCATATTTAATCCCCACTTTGAGTACTCCACCTGGGTGTCCCCCAAGTCGGCTGTGCTAACTAGGAATTGATGTAAACTAATGTGCAGATGAATTTTCAAGTATCAAGAATTAAACAGTCTAAATTGCTTGTCTCAGCAAATGGGTTTGGTTTAAAAATAAAAGAAAAAGAAAAAAAAGCACATTTTCATTATTAGTGTGCAAATATGACATACTGTAGTGTCATCTGAATATCTGTAAATGTTGATTTAACTCATCTGGAAAATGGGGCACCCAGGCAAATGTTTATACGACACTTGTATTGCCCATCCAAGAAAAAAAAAATCTAATAATTTAATGCATCATATTTCTCTCTCATCCCAGCTGCACACTGTGACGTCAGGATGATATTATTTCATCAATTTCCCTCACAGATGATTGCCTTCTGACAGACTGACCTTTCTATTTAGTTTCTGATTAAAAATGCCACCCTGAACTGTCACTTGAATGTTAATAGATGTCACATATTTTCAACCTGATGGTGTAGCCAATGGGGCATTTAAGTTTGTAAAATTGGCTTTCTGCTGGAGCTGCCCACATGCATTTAATGTTAGATTATGTGGTCCACATCTGATTCACAAGCGAGCAATATCCTTGGACTGTGCGCTCTTTGTGGTGTAGTTATATATTGGTATTTGAAGTAGTTGGTAAAAACTGGTCTTAATAAAAGGCGGCTTTGGTTTCCTCTGTTACAAAACAGAAACAGAGCATCTATAGCTGCCAACATTAATTATATTTCATAGCTGTCTGAAGGGAGTTTAAGCCCCTTGTCAAAACAAAATGTTCCAAAGGATTAACAAATAATTATACCACACCTGTGCTCACTTTACATGCAGTTCTGTCACTTAGGAAAGGGATTTTCAGCAAATTAAATTTAAGAAAGAGACGCACTAAAGTGTGAGTACATCCCAGTGTTGTACCTGTCTGCTGTGCTTATTCCACTAAACTAAAGCTGCGCTGAGCCACAAGAACATAAGAACATTACCTCTTTTCTGGCTTGGCGACAGTTGGTAGCTTGTCATCGGTGAAGACTGAGTTGAGGGCTCGGTGTAATCGCTGGAAAACAAACAAAATATTAGCTCTGCCATGCTGTTTGTTACAGATTAACCTGATGTTTTTGGGGCATTTAAATAGACCGCTGTGTGCACTAGAAAGAGCAACAACAACAGTTAACGTCTATTGGGGAAGATAAAATCAAATGTGTATGTTTTTATTACATTTACAAATGAATTGCTGCCATTTAACCAAACGCTGGGGGCATTGTTATTTTCAGAAAGCTTCTCCTGTTGACTGTAAAGTCTTCAAGTCATGACTTTAAATAATTCGTGGCATCGATTTGTGCGTATCTCACATATTTCCTTTACATGCAGTCAGTACCTGACTGGTGTGCAGCCAGTACTTTGAGCGCGGCTCCTTGACCCTCGGGATCACCAGCTTGTAAACAATGTGTTCTGCTATTGTGGTCAGAAGAGATAAGGCCACGCCCACACACAGCATCACAAACAGACCAGAGAAATGCTTTATACCCATCTGGAGGGTCTGGTGAGAAAGAGAAACAAAGTGAGTGAAAGACAGAGAAGATTAAACAGTAGAAGAAAAAAAACAGGAGACAAGAACACACAGGTCAGCGTTAGCATTAAAATCACCTGACTGATGGTCTACAAGTCTCCCTCCTTCAACATAAATCTGGCGAAGCATAGAAAAGTTGTAAAAGTACTTTTACATCAGCCAAAGTATTCTCCTAATGAAAAGTCTGCATCCAGCAAGGTGTGGTCTAAAATTCCTGAATGTGTTCTTGCTTTGAGGATGCACCCAGCGGAGACTTGTGTAGTCTTGGAACGGCAGCTTTAACAATTGATGAGCATAAGTAATGACAGAGGAAGAAGCTCATGATTGGAAACTCTTGTTACTTATTCATAGCCATTGACTTTTTTTCATTACTTTACATCTGCTAGTAACAGCAGAGGAAAATGCTCAAAATTGTGAATGGCTTATTCAAAATACTACTACTTTTTGGTAACAGAATCAAGTTTAAAGGTGTTTCCATCCAAGAACATATTCCTTCTTATTTCTACTTTTTGGTCTATTTATAAAGATGGAGATTAAAAAAAAGATCTCTGACACTTTCAGAGATGTGTGGACCTCGTATGCTACCTTTCTAATAGCTTAAAGACTGAACTCCATCCTCCCCTTTTTCCAGAATTCATTTGTTCCAGTCACATTTCCCAGGCTTGTGCCTGGGAAATGTGACTGGAACAAACACAGAAGTCCAAACGTAGAGTACTTGGTATTAAGAAATGGCCACTGACCTCTAAAATATCCCTGAAGTATTTTTTGTGATTTAGAAACCAAATCAAAACCCCAACTTCTTTGTCATGTTCTCAAAAACTATTGTTTGACCCATTTTTATCTAACAAAAACCAACTCTGTGATTTAGATAATCTCGTCATAAAGTGATACATGATGCTAAATAAAATAACATGACAGCTGGGACTGCATAGTTCCTGACAAAACTCACAAATGCATCTAACTTACTTTGCTCAGAACATCTCACATCCTCTGCTGTTCTGTCTTCTTCTCATCGCTCATCCTAGTGCTAGATTTTTCCCACATACTGTATATGACGAAGCTGGTCATATACAGTATGTGGGTGGTCAGGGGTAAACATGGGACATTCTGGTCTCATAAGGTGCACCCCTGATGCCAGCTCATACCCACCAAATATTGTCATATAATGAGGCTTAGTTGCTTTTATAAACACTGAGTGACACAGTGGGTGAAACCATGAGCAAAAGGCAAATAGACAAAAATAAAAATGTGAAAATAACTTTTCCAAGGTGTTCTTGAATTCCCTGTTATTTTCTGCAAGCCTCCCCACAGCATCCTCATGAAAACCTTCTGGTTTGCTCATAAGTTAGCATTCCTGATACAGATTAGTCAGTGTATAGACTTCCAGTAAATTGTGCTAAAAACTCTACCTTGAAATTATGAATATTTGAAAAAAAATCCCATCACTATTCGTTCTTCACAACCTTTTAAGGTGTTGAAGAATGTATAGACATATACTCTTGTATATGTCTATACAGGAGTATGAGTGGGGAAAATGTGTACAGAACATGGTTTTGCCTCATCTTGCTCAAAACTGAATAAATGTCCCTAAAATAATCTAATCTTGAACGCAGCATATGCTGGACTAATGTCCAACTTTACTTTTCTGCATTAAAGAAGCCATTACAGAGCTGTGAATACATTTGCCAGCAACGCTGATACAATCGCTGACTATCACTGAGCCTCGATGTGATATTTGTTTTTGGTAACAGACTGGATGTCATTTTTTCTGTAGTCCAGAACATAAATAAACCAATTGTTACCAGAAAAATGAAAAAAAAAAAGGTTCTAAAATTGTTTGTCTGACCAATATATTGGTTTCTAACAGGAAGAATACAATTGTGAATTGGAATGAGCCAAAGGTAAATGGAGCAGTCCTTAAAGGGTTTACGCAATTATTTTCAAACAAGTACAAGACAAATAACAGCTAAAGTTATAATATATGCATGTTTTGTCATAATTAATGTATTTCAACTATAATTCGAAAGATGTTGCAATCTTTAATTAATTTATCTGAGATTTTCATGTACTAATTGTTTTTCATTGCGACTGGAAAAAAAATTAAATATCTTTGTCTTGTCCTGTCTGAAGTGACATAAAACTCAAAATAAATGTGGGAATCATTATATTTTTTACATTTTATTTTACTTTCCGTATTTCCAGACTTCTTCTGAAGTTGGGTTGCAGCTTTTCCTCTGGGATGATGACATGGGCCATCCTTCAGTCCACACAAACACCAGTGGGTGAATTTGTGACCTTTTTTTGGTTCACCAGTTGCCCTACCAGTTTTGATTGGTACAAGCCACTGCACACAGGGAACACTTAACAATGCCTTAGAGATGCTCTGGCCCATGTCGGACCTTCACCCTTTGCTCCTGTCAAAGTTGCTCAGATTTTTATGTTTCCTCACTATTACTGCTATCAACTTTAAGACACTTTTACTTGCTGTCAGATACATCCAATATCTTGACCAAAGACATTATAATGAAGCAATCCATGCTATCTTCTTTATCTTTTTACAGCTTTAATGCTGCTGTTGGTGGTAAATGTTGACATACACACATATTACTGCACATTTGGCTCTTAATGGAGATAATATTACAAAAAAGTAAATAAGAACAATTGATAAAAAATTGCCCTGTAGTTTAAATAATCTCTAAAAGACAAAACATTGTAATTGAAAACTGAAATTGCAACTTTCCTATATGCCTTCCTTAATCTACTCCTGCACTGAAATATGTTTTCTACAAATTTGGTTTTATAACATCACTAAGGTTTCTAAAATAGTGTAAAAAGATCATTAGTTCTGATTTCTTTTAACCCAGTTTTCAGTTGAAACAGCTAAACACTTTGAGGCATTAGAAAAAAAAAGACAAAACAGTAAAAAAAAAAAAAAAAATGCCACTGTTAAAAAGCCACTTAAGTAAAAATCACTACACTGACTCTGCAGTCATATAAAGGAACATGCTTCCTTCCAGGTCATTGTATTAATTCTGATTTGAAGAAGTGGATACATTGAACATCTGAGTAAATTATATCAAGGCTGTAAGTGTAACCATCCAAAAGTGTGATATCACAGATTTCTTAATAAATTCGACACTTGTTGCAGTTTCTCTTGACATACACTCATTTTTACTGCAGAATTTGGAACAATTAGTGATACAGAAACAGCTGCAGTGATTGCATTACAGAGTCATGTTGGAAAAGAATGCATGATGGATTATATTCATCAGTGCAGATTTGCAACTTGGCAAGCAAGCCGTAATGACATTTTGCAAAGTCCTCTTTGACAGAATCAGGTTTTTTTTTAGGTGTCAATAAAATATGGTAGACTTTTAAGATGGCTAGTGAAGGAAATACATTCTCACAGACATCCATGCACAAACAAAACAAAACAAAACAAAAAATCCCTCTGTTGCAAGATCAAAACAAATATATATGGGGCTTTCATATTTTGCCAAATTTGGTATTAACCATTAAAGTATATGCAGACAGCTGGGTAAAAATATTTTAAAAATTTAGTAATGTTTATGATGGAGTGTGCTTTCTTGGGGATCAGTGAAAGGAAGGTGAGGTCAAATATAATCAGACCTGACATCATCCAAAAATCTCTTGCCCTACCTTTAAGATCCATTACATTAGTCTTATCTAATATCCATGCTCAACTAAAATAAAGTATGTTAAGTATCTGTAAACAAATAGCACACGAGGCCACTTTTTTCAACACACTAATCATAGTCTTCTGTGAAACAGTTATTTATTGAAGTGATGTTATATTGTACAAATACCAGAGTAGCTTCACCACAAAACCCTATGATTAACCTCAATAAAGTGCAGTATGCTCACTGTCTCTATCCCCTTTATCACAGTTTGCTTCTTTGTAATTTTACCATTGGCCCACTTAATGCCAGATAATTGAATAATGTGCCATTCATTAGTTTTGATTTTAATACTTCAAATGGGATCATTTTGTCTGGGATGACAGAGGGCTGGCTGATTGCCAGAGAGTTTGGCTGCCTCGCTGAAGCCAATCCATCAGATTTTTTTTTCAGAATCCCCAGTCTTAGTAATAAGATGCATGAAAAATAAATA